>JAVTVY010045468.1:0-19983 GCA_036873755.1 Hanleya hanleyi
ACGTCACGAAATGTGTGGATTGAGCATTTGACAGATTTACAACAACAACAGATTTAGGCCAAAACAATGGGTCTTTTGTCTTCAGTTCAGTTGAATATGGCAGACTTACATAGGTGTAAAGACGTGAATAAAGTTGGAAAAACAGAGTAAAATATAATGCGTCATAATTGTGTGCGCTGTGATTGACGGAATAATGCGTGTATGAATAAATATTCCCTAGAAATTTCTCACCCAAATCTGACTTCTGACGGTCGCCATGCTTGTGTCGTCATCACGTGACTGACAAGATAGACCACTCCGGCTGTCCCTTTCGAAGTTGTCAAAACTTGGATCTCATTTCCACGTAAGTTTTTGCTTGAAACAAGCGTATTTCTGTGTCCTATAATTCATTTTGTACCTTCGCCATTCGGATAAGAACATTGAAGCAGATTGACAATAAGTATTAGCCCAAGTTACAAATCCGTTCTCATAGACAAACTCCAGAAATCAAATCTTCAAAGCCTAAATCAAGTAGGGCATATTTAATAAGAGGTCATGCGGGGTCCACTTTTCAACATGCGCCTTAGAAACCGTTGTGGCTGAAGCCCTGTAACAATTCGAAGACGTGGTTGTTATAATACAGAGCCACTGAAGAGTTGAGAAAATGTATTTGATCAGGGCTAAATACGATGCAGGTGATGAATATTGATGAGATGAAAATACCATGATGCAGTACATGACCTGCATTATAATACACAGCCAGCTGAACTGGTAGGCCATTTGTTAAATTTAGCTTATTTTGGGCTATTTTCATTGGGATCACTGACTTACTTCAAGATTTTACATCAAATTTTGGTCTAAATTGAATCTTAGGAAGTTACTTAAGCCCTTGAATGTTGAAAAATGAAGCAATTTGATGGAATTGTGCCATTTCATGCCTATAAAATGTGTACAGTATTTTATCCTCCATCTTGCAATGTCAAATGTCCTATCACTTTTTCAGTACTTCTGATCCCTGCCTTGCCCTGTTGTCACTGTGTTGAAGATTTATCAGCTTTAATTTGACTTCATCAAGGCCTAGAGTACAGGCAGAACTTACACATGAACAACCAGAGTGACTCTTTCAAAATCACCTGACTACCCCACAACAAGTGTCTGATTCTTATCACTGCTTATCTTGGCGCAAGGAACATGCCTTCAAAGACACTAAGCCACTCACCAGTCCCCTTTATTATAGGGTCTCTGGTGTTACACCAAAGAGCTGAAACCTGATGACGTTTTATACCACTTGTATCCCGTTCTGCAATGTACATCATAACGACTAAATGGTGGGTTGGGATCATATTACAGTACCCCCTTATGTAACACGACATCAATCGCACGAGATCCCAGGACTGGCACAGCTGAAACGGCAAGCTTTTATTACGGTTCTCTCAACATCGTTATCTTTCAACATTAGTATATTACTTTTAGAATAAGAAAGGATTTCGAATGTTCATTCCATTGCAATAAGGAATTTGCTCGGCAGTATTCTGCTCTTGTCCATTACAATGGACTTCTTGGCGAAATGCACATGGCGGAACGTTCGCATTGATAGCTAATCTTTGAAAGCACCTTTGCTTCACGAGAATTTGGGTAGTAAAACACAACAACGCAATTAAATGCTTCGCATTATGGGCGTGCGAGTCTGCATGTTACACGAAATGTGGAGACAGGCCGTGTTTATCATATGGAGACTACAGTCGGTGTAGTGTTATATAGCGATCCAGATACAAAAATGTTGCATTATAAATTCCATTTCCTTGTCTGGCGTCCTCGCCATGTGAAAAATTGCAGTGAACAACGATCCATTGTTGACTAGAATCACCGATAACGTTAACTGTTAGTCGTTTCTAAAACCAATTAAATTCAATGGTTGGTTATATGCACTGCATCTGGGTTCATCTTTGCCTTGAAAATGCACAAAGTAGAGAAGATTTCTTGTATATTGACCTTGTAATGAGGAGGAGAGCTCATTCCATATTAAATATACCAAGGGCATATATAATGTATATAAAGTTGTACTCATTCTATGTCATTTAGTAAATACAATTCCATTTCATAGCATAGTTATGCCATGGAACATTGGTTTCAGCAAGGGGGTATATAATGGGTAGTGACAAATTGTTTTTAAACTCGGGATAAAAAGAATACTGGTTGCATTTGTTTTGAACTGTAAAGGTTTACCCTTTTTCCATGATCTATTGAGGTCGCTATACCAATTGGTTAGTAAACGACGGAAAAAATATTATATGACAGGTGATTTTAGTTTGGACAGACGAACAACCGATTTATTGGTCAACGGTACTGCATATAACACAAAACATTCGCAATGATAGGGTTCGTAGTTGAGCGTGGGCTTTCAACGACCGCTGTTGACTTTTAGACGGATCGTCGAATGTTCATTTCAAGGTCGCAAAAACTTTGTCCAGCATTGCCCCGTTCCCGTTCCACACAGTAATGTATTCTAACAGACAACAGAATACTATAAAACGCATTAAACTTCTAGTAAATTTGTTTTTGTGTCATCTTAATGTGGCTCCACACACAACAATAATACTGTAATACACTCAGTCTTTGGAAAGGCAGCTGAGGTAAATTTGACGTCGCACTTCATGCCATGCTGACTGATTGACCAGTACCGTTGGCTGATTTCAGTGTTTCATTGTCTGGCCACTAAACAGACGAATGCAGTGAAAATAAACATGAATTGAATGGGACTAAACCTACCACAAGAAAAGTCAACGGCTTCTGTTGAAACACCACGCTCGAGTAAGAACCGTAGTAATGGACGGTAAGAGCAGCACACTGTCGAAAAAATTCTTTATTGCTATTGAATGAACATTCGGAATCCTTTGTCATTCTAAAGGGAATATGCTAATGTTGAAAGTTAACGCTGTTGTAAGAACTGTAATATTTGATGGGTCGGTTTACGCCTTCACGCCTTGCAGCGCATGCACTGTGTTGATAATTATGTTAGTGTCGTGTTACATAAGCAATGCTAGATTTCAGGATCGTTGGGCGCCTGTCATGGCGCGGATATTCTCTAATGGACGACGGTTGAATTATGAATGACGGACCAGACGCTTGTAATGCAGATAAAGGATGAACAAATCATCACTTAATTGAGAGATAAAAAGGTTTTCAGAGTTTAGGTCTAATCTCCTTCTAACATATCTGTACTCTGAAAGTTGGAATACACTTACACATGCACATTCCGTTTTAAACAGGTTATTCAAGAAACAGAATAACGTGTGTGAGACATTGACAGTCTGTAAGCCAGTTACCGCCTTCGAGGTCGGCGTCCAAGCCGAATGAACACTCATCCCGTGAGATGAGCACCTCGGCCGCCTCACAAATCGTACGGACTCAGTTGGTTCGGCTTGAACACCTCCCTCTCAGGCGATAACTATTAGATAATGACCTCATCAAAAGATTTTAATTGCATATTATTGCAAATGAAATAGGCCGACAGTATATTGATTCAATCCACGCCTCGTATGATAATAGGACATATTGCCCACGCACTGCCATGCTGCTGCTATCAGTCGCAGTAACAATGGCAGACCATCCAAAACACTGATCTTTAAGGAATAACATCTCTGCCAAATAAAACCACGTTTCTTCTGTTCACAGGTGAGTGGTGTTGCCTAATACAGTTAGGGTCTGTTGATGAGGTCAATAAGATATCTTATAGTCTCATATTTTTTTTCAGCCCTTCTAGCCCCCCAGGCTGCGGTACACCCCAAATCGCCCAGGCTAGATAGGGTTAAAGGTCAACCCAAACGGATTTTTTTTTTGTCAAAAATGCTTAAAAATCATAGTTCATACTCCAGATTGTATGAAAAAAATATTGAAAATTTTTTAATCTGATCAGAAACACACGTAATATGGAGGCAAAGTGAGTTTTTCACAGTTTCACAGCTGGGTTGATGACGTCACGCAGGGCAATTGCCTGAGAAGAAATGGCGGATAACATGGAAAGCGAGTGCAGTCAGAGCTCTGATTCAGATGTCGATTCGAGCGATATCACCTCCTTAGATGCAAAAAAAAAAAAATTCGCCAAGAAGATGAAATAGACAGGCAAAATAACAGTTGTTTGAAGACCAACGACGGAATTCAGTTCTATCAATTTGAGCCGTACGGCTTCGATTCCGACAGTGACAACCATTCTGACAACATGGAACTCGACGACGACGACAGGATTCGGAGAGGTCGTTCTATCAATTTGAGCCGTACGGCTTCGATTCCGACAGTGACAACCATTCTGACAACATGGAACTCGACGACGACGACAGGATTCGGAGAGGTCGTTTGTTGAATACAGATTGGTATGCAACTTGACTTGAAACTTTATTATCGTCATCTATAAGACCAAATGTCCATATATTTCAAACTGTGTTGAATGTAGAACGATTCTGTGATGTAAAGAACGAGCACGTTTGTGTTGTTGTTGTTGTTGTTGTTGTTGTTGTTGAGACGGCCTTTTCGAAGGGATAAACTCCGGGATTCGACAGAATGGACAGTAAACTGTTGATAACTCTACTGATATACGTCCGATTTGAATTCTGTTTGTTTTCCCATAATCCCCATGAAATACCAATTTCAGAATTATATAGGTTGATAAAAAACTTTGGACATTCATGGCGAAAAAGTCAGCCGTGGTGAGTGGGTTCAGAAAAAATCTGACCTATGGGGCCGCACCCATAATAAACTGGTATAGACTCAGACTCGACGCTGTCCCGTAACAATTAAATGTATAATTGTGTGTATAAGGAAACATGACAAACAAAGGTGTATGTACATACTCAGCGTTTCGGATAATTTTAGAGCCGAAATAATGTTCTTCGTAAATCCTTCTCAGGAGCCAACGATGACTAAAAATCCTGGCTTTTATTGAGCCTAGATTTTAGATTTTTGTAGAATTTTTCCTAAGATTTTGCCTCGCCTATATGCGATTTGGGGTGGAAAGGGGAACACTCTTTTGACGTTTGTATTTCTGTCAGTCAAAGTCCAATGCTTACTGGGTATACTTCTCACGTTTGCCCTCTTGGTGTGGAAGGTAGTAATAAACCACAGAGGTCTGTGTTTGCAGACTTGGTTTTTACCCCTCTGCCAAAATTTGGCCGAAGGGTATTGTCGTCGTCATGTACGTCCGTCCGTCTGTCCGTCTGACTGTCTGTCTGTCCGTCTGTCCGTCACACCTTTCTCGTTATCAACATATCTTTAGAACAACTTACCCTAGGCACACCAAACTTGCGTTGCACATCCATATGCTCATGATCCAGAACCCTATTGAATCTGGACCCGATTGGTTGGAACTTTGGCGGCCGTATTTAATTTATGCGAAACCATTAATCTTGTGTATCTCAGGTACCATTTCACTGTTCTGTGTGAAACTTGGTATAGATTATCGATGCATCAAGTAACTTCAAAGGAATGACCAAACCAGTTTCCCTGATTTGGTGGAACCTTGGCGGACATCTTTAATTTATGCAAAATCTTTAATAATATATATCTCTGATACCATTCAAGTGTTCTATACGAAACTTGCAGACCTGCAATGTATAACCACACCAGTTCTTCTAAGTGGCGGGAAGGATGGGCGGCCATCTTTAATTTATGCGAAATCATCAATGATCTCTATCTCTGATACCGTTAAAGTGCTCGATGTAAAATTTGGTAATCATCGATGCATCAATAGACTTATGATAAATGACAGTTCTGTTTTCTCTGATTGAGCGGAAACCTTGGCGGCCATCTTTAATTTATGCAAAATCTTTAATAATATATATCTCTGATACCGTTCAAGTGTTCTATACGAAACTTGCATACCTGCAATGTATAACCACATCAGTTCTTCTGAGTGGCGGGAAGGATGGGCGGCCATCTTTAATTTATGCGAAGTCATCAATGATCTCTATCTCTGATACCGTTAAAGTGCTCGATGTAAAATTTGGTAATCATCGATGCATCAATAGACTTATGATAAATGACAGTTCTGTTTTTTCTGATTGAGCGGAAACCTTGGTGGCCATCTTTAATTTATGCAAAATCTTTAATGATGTATGTCTTTGATACCATTTCAATGTTCTATATGAAACTTGGTATACAGCATCGATGTATCAAGAGACTTGCAAATGAATATAACCACATCAGTTCCTCTGAGTGGCGAGAAGGATTGTCGGCCATTTTTAATTTATGCAAAATCATTAATGATCTCTATCTGTGTCATTAATGCATCAAGAGACTTATGTAATGAATACCAGTTTCTCTGATTGGACGAAAACTTTAGAGGTCATTTCTAATTGCAAAATTTTTCAGAATCTGTATATTTGTCACTTGACTGCTTGGTGTTCCTGAAATCTTGGTTCATATTGAATACATTATGAATGGCTGGCGCCCAGAGCCGAGGGGTTTTCAGATGCGCAGCTTCGTATTATCCTTTATTTTACGTTCGAGTAAGCAGGCGCGTATAGCAAAGCCCGTTCTGTGCGTTCATGGGGGACGCGAGAGCGTGCAAGGCATGTACAGCCGTCTCCCTGCCCGAGGCCTCGCTTGCAGGCAAGGTTCGTTCAGCCAATGTCCGTGGTAGATTCTCTTTCTCCGATTTCTTTGCCGTCACATTCTGATTGTTCTTAGCTTTGATAGTTGGAATAGCTGTTCTCTTTAGGTTTGGTTTGTACCCGAATTCAACTGTTACGCTGTTGAGATCCTCGAAGGATGTCTTTTTGTCAAAATGTGCCGAGCAAATATACGAGTACTGGCTCGGGCCCTTTTTCTACACCCTCGTGTTGCGTAAAAATTTCATCCAATTTGCAGCGATTTTCTCGTCTTTAGGCCACAAATGAATACTAACACCGTCATCTGTAGTAAAACTGCAACCTCCCACTACACAACGTCGCGGCATCTTTAACAAATGATGCCCCGATACTCCGGAAATCTCCAGAAATTTGCAGCTACTTATGACTGTGGAAAACGGCTTTAACATAGAGAATACAAGATGGCTGTCCCTCCGTGATGTCACAGCTGGAATTGACAGGAGAGCGATTTTCACCTTTCAAACGGCAATATCTCGCCAAGCAGATGGCACAAAATTATGAAAAAAATATCATTATTTTCAGAATGGAAAGGACAATTTTTTTAAAAAATTTGACCTCAGATCGTTTGGGTTGACCTTTAATGCCGATAGGTATGTCTGTGTGCGCCTCAGGAGGATTTTGCTGAATTTATTATGGGAACTGATTTATTGAGTGAAAACGACCCTTTTACCTCCATTTTATAGGGCAGGATTCTCCTAACCTGTTTACGAAGAGAAAAGTGTGTTGTTTTCATCTCAAACTAGACGATTTTGTACAAAGCCACTACTTCCACTTTTTTGTTACTAAAAAAACATAAGACCCACGGCCTACAAAATACTCAGAGCATAGGACAAGATAAGATAATTTACGCTAACTGTACAAATTCTTTTGTACGTAGTATTTCATTTTGGCACTCCAAACCGCACGTCATGTGGGCCAAAATCTCATTAATTCCTTGCGCTGAAAGCGTTTTTTTTCAACTTCTAGCAACATCGCCTGGTACTGTTTGTCATGGTGTTCCATTTCGGCCATTTTTGCGTCGCGCGTCGCAGGCGACGGGAAGGGCGACGTCGCCCACGACGTCACCCGCGACGTCGCCCTTTCCGTCGCCCTTCCCGTCGCGTTCTTATAATGTTAAGAGATAGAACGCGACGCGACGTCGCTCTGTTTAAACGCGACGTCGCTCGTCGCCCTTCCCGTCGCCCTTCGCGTCGCCTTCCGGTATTTTAGGACAAAATCGATCTGCGCATGCTTAGGGAGCAGCTATTGCGATGTGTATCGTATGGCGAGGCCGTCATTTCATGAATGATCTCTGCCACTATCGATGAAGAAAATGTCAGCGTAAATGAATAATGATTATCCTGCATTATCGCATAGCTTTTAAATGGTGTTAAATATTAGTCCATGCTTGGAATGATGCCTGTTATGAAGTTATCTCTCGGAAAGTCTGCAACTCGCTGTGTTGTATTGTACAAATTATATCTTGCTTCCAAACAATATACGCAACCCCCACATCCGTACATCGTCTTGAATTTCTTTATTCCCATTGGATTTACGCGTGTATGTATGTGTGGCTTTTCTGTGTGCTTTTATGTGTTTGTGTTTTTCAGTTGTTCTTACAGTATAATATGTGACCACATTTACCAGGCCGTTGAAAATATCCTTTTATTTACTGCTGTCCAACACTATATACCGTTACTTAACCTGTCACGTCCCGACAGATTGTAGTGTAGAACTATAAGCTTTCAATTTAGCGGAGAGAGATTGTCCTACAACTCTAAAAAAAAAACTAAAAAAATTATGATGGAGTTGAAGTTATTTTGTTCTTTCTACTCTTTCTAAGTACTGACTGAAGAATATTAGTACTTCTGCACTCTTTAAATCGTTCGACATTTCCACGATCGTTCTAGATGATTGAACTTAAAATTCAGGACGAGTTCTTGGAGTTCGAGTAAGTTGCTCTTAACTGCAGAGATTCTTTCCTCATTTTCAAGAAAAACAAATCATCCTTGAAACACAGTTGTCGTCAAATGGCCTGAACAAAACCTGGAACAAAATCCATGAATTATTTTAAGAGCGCATATCAACGAGATTTGAATTTTTCTTGAAATTGAGGAAAGAACCCCTGCAGTTACAAGGACGTAGACAAGTTTTCAGATTTGGGGCGGGGGGGGGGAGCTATACTATGACAGCACAATACGGCGAGGGTCCAGGGGCCGCCTAGGCCCCGGAAGCTGCAGGATCCCAGATGACTGGAGATGCGTTCTTGGCCTTTCCCAGTGAATAAAACTCAACATTAAAACGCACACGCTGTAACCAGTTTTTTTTGTGTCTTTTCTTGCTTTTATGTGTGGGTATTTTCTTTACAGGGTTATTAAACCTCAAATTTGGTCAACACAAAACACGTTGTGCAAACTAATTAGCTCAGCGACTCATCCAGGTTGTGGTTTTGGAGGGAATACGTGTTTTGTACATTTTGGAGGGAATTTATACAGTAGTTTTGTGGGTTTCGAATCACGGTGACTTGCGGATCACTTTCCTAATGAACGCCTTATATTTCTTGCAATAAAGCATCTGTGTAAATCTTTTCTATTTTTATTGGAACGTCTGTTTCTGTGGACCCAAATAAATGTCGAACAACCGACCTGCGTTGTTTGTTTCTCGTTCAATTCGGCATGGTAATGCTTCCAGTACCACGCAATGGCAAATTCACGCTGGGACAAAAACGCGTGTGATTTCTTAAGTGTTGAATCTATGAGAAATAAAATGGCTTTAAGTGGTAATTTCAGTATTCGTTTCAGTTTTCAGTGACTGAATCATATTAATGGTCAAACACAATATCTAATGATTTGCGATAACCCTTAACTCGCCAGCATTGTAACATAATGCGGCATTAGAGATGTCAATTCCGGATTACGAATTGTGACATTGAAGACTGCACACGGACAAATGTCTCTTGGGCAAAGTTATTGCTTTAGAATAATTTTAGATCACAGAACGGGATAGTCTTCACCCCTCATCCCACCCTTCCCCCACCCCACCACACACATACCAAAGATTTCAAAATTAAAGATTTCATTATTAAAACTGGGAAAATATATCTGTGTGTCCTTTCCTCTATTTTCTTTTGTCCAAATATAGATGCTAAATAGATGTCCGATGTCTACTTAGAGAGTTTATATATTGTAATCTTGAATATGCGAGTAGAATTCGTTCAGCTGTAAGAAACACGATGGAACGTGTGTGTAACTTTCTTAAATTTGAATCTGAATTCCATGCAGTATATCAGGTCAGATGGGGAAACATTTTCGACAGGTTTCTATTGAACCAGGTCCGTCAGGTTCAATCTTAAATGAATGGTGTCGTCCGTGGACAAATAACGAACTATCGAAATCCTGAGAGAATTAACTTAATTAGTGAGGATAATTTTCGTATATGGCATGGTCAGACAGATCAGGCCGTCGTTGTCTATGAAAAATATCTGCCTCAGTAATGGCAATCCAACAAAGTCCAAGCATGTGATACATCATTTTTCGCCTATTGGGATATTGGTGATAGATGACCACTCAGGCTTTACAAATATATATATATATATATATATATATAGATAGATAAATAACAGTTGAATACTATTAGCTGTCAGTGTCATTTTATTTTATTTTATTTTCTATATATATATATATCGCGACGTTAGACGGGAAGGGCGACGTCGCGTTTAAAAAGGGCGACGTCGCGTCGCGTTCTATCTCTTAACATTATAAGAACGCGACGGGAAGGGCGACGGGAAGGGCGACGTCGCGGGCGACGTCCTGGACGACGTCGCCCTTCCCGTCGCCTGCGACGCGCGACTCAAAAATGGCCGAAATGGAACACCATAGTTTGTTCCTCCAACACTGTATGTGTCTGACTGCACAATATGATCCGCGACGATTAGTCGAAATTATCCCCAAAAATAAGCTCTCGCCCACTTGATTATCTGTCCCTGACATACTAAGCGGCATTCTCTCGCGTTCCATCTCTTAACATTATAAAAACGCGACGGGAAGGGCGATGGGATGGGCGACGTCGTGGGCGACGTCGCCCATCGCGTCGTGTTGATTAAAGCGTCGCGCGACGGGAAGGGCGACGTCGCGTCGCGTTCTATCTCTTAACATTATAAGAACGCGACGGGAAGGGCGACGGGAAGGGCGACGTCGCGGGCGACGTCGTGGGCGACGTCGCCCTTCCCGTCGCCTGCGACGCGCGACGAAAAAATGTCCGAAATGGAACACCATAGTTTGTTCCTCCAACACTGTATGTGTCTGACTGCACAATATGATCCGCGACGATTAGTCGAAATTATCCCCAAAAGTAAGCTCTCGCCCACTTGATTATCTATCCCTGACATACTAAGCGGCATTCTCTGTGACTCGGTCGTTTTACAACTCCTGTCACCCAGGACAGGAGAGCCGACAATTGAAATTCCAGATTGGTCATTCGACTAAAAATAGTGAGCAAACTAATGGGAATAATTTCGACCAATCGCCGCGGATCATATCGTATAGCCCGGCACATACAGTGATGGAGGAACAGACATTGCCCAGCCATGCGGCTAGAATTTAACAAAAGCAGGGGGGGGGGGGGTGCGCGAAGAATGAAATACTTTCCTCGGGAGATTTAGATATTTAAGGCGTGTATATTCCAAAGGTTGGTCCACTTGAGAAGTAATAAATGGATGGCGTTTGGAAAGGTATAGTTTCGTTCGTTTATGAGAACCCTTTCAAACGACCGTGTTGAGCGGTTCTATCTCCTGTGAATTTTTCATGGTTTACCGAAATGCCGTAGACTTGAGAGCTGAAACTTTGTAGATTTCATATTGGGATCATTTCTGCCCTACTTAAATAACGACCGCTCGTGCATGTGTGAAAGTCTCCTAGTTACTTGCCGACAGACGCTTTTTCTTTCCGGGCACTCCGGCTTCCTCCATCTGGCTATCACCATGTGGGCGAAATATTATTGACTGTGACATCGACCAAATTCCCCCGACCAAGAACAGAGTATGTGTTAATTCGAAATGACGGCCTTGGAGGTTCTTCAAAATTGTTCAGCGTAAAATCGTTCAAAAGTCACCATCTTGGAATGATTCACTTGTTCTAGTAGAGATTAACCCATAGATATAGGGCAATAAGTCCAAGCCTCAAGGACCAAGAGAATATTCGAGGAGAGGAATCGGTCCCCTCTCCCTTTCCACTCCGCGGCACATCTCATTGTCCAGGTCGGATAGGAAAGAATGACCTCAAATTTAACTTGCTTGACATAATATTCTATTTTGAATTATATTTCAGCAGTATATATGTGTAAGATGTGACGTTGTCGTTAGATTTTTTTGCCACTGTCATGAAGTTCTCTCTATAGTATGTAATGTGATATCTGGCAAGGTTACCTCAAATGACAGGGGGCCCTCGGTGGTCGAGTGGTCTAAGGCGTTTCGCTGGTGATGGCTAGCCTCACATCGCTGAACCGGCACGGGTTCGAGTCCCGCTGGTGCATGTGTGCGTGTGCCGAGTTATCCGGCTTCCCCACCTTCAAAACTGGCTGTCGCCATGTGAATGAAAAAAACCTTGAGCGTGACATTAGTCCTTCCCCATTAAATGACATAAAATCACCTCGCATGATACAGTACGGTATTCAATTTTAACACATATATTCGCATTATGCATGTGAATATTTTTATTACTTTCATGAGTAAAAAGTCAAGGCTTTGTAGAAAAACGACGAAAACATAACTTTACAGTCACACTCACATGGCCAGCATGCTGAATTTACCCATGATCCTCGGTTCACAGCGGTATGCAAATTAGTTGAAAATGACCTCAATAAGGTGTGGTATAAAGTGACGAAGTATTGGGTCTTAATTGTTGTCGATTCCGAGAGAGTGTAGAAATGGCTGGGAATCTTGCTCCCACACCTAAGCACTGGCTCGATTGTAACATACATTTTAGCATTGTTTGTCATTTGCTTCAATATGATACCCAACCTGAGAGGTTTATATTGTGTTCCAAACCTGACGTATTTATGGCTAATATGGGCATGACCTTGAAAAAAATGCCCAAGAGTGCCACGATGGGACCCGTGGGATTTATGAATGTCCAGCTTTTCGGCTATGCTCATGTTGCGATGTTCGTTACCTGGATGTGTCGAGAATTCACAGTGATGTATAGCTATCCATTTTTCCACTTTCAATTTTGCCAGATGGGAAACCTAAAAAACGGGAGCGATGCAGTGCTTTCCATATTTCTACTTTCAATTTTGCGAGATAGAAATCTGGAATACAGGCGCGATGTAGAGCTTTTCATCTTTCTGCTGTCAATTTTGCGAGATGGAAAGCTTAATTTCCCAGTGTTACACGGGCCTTTATGGAGTCAATATGGAAAATTAACGGTAGGCACGTGACGGCGAATGGTCCAATTGGAAAGAGTAACACACACAGTCATACAATAATTCTAAATAAACACAATTAGGGGACGAAGAGATGATGTTATTGGTCGCTGTGGACTAATTTGGTTCCCACTTCAAAATGTCAACGTAACTAGCTACAGAGTTACGAGTAGGTCTGAAAGGCGACTGATTCTTGAAGGAAAAGACCATACTGTTCCCCCAGTATTCGCAAATCTTGTGTTTATAACCGAATGACAAATACGACAGCTGCCCTTTGTACAGAGAAAACAATGACTAGAGTATGGCGACATGTATTGGTGAAAATTTACCTGAAGAATCCTTACGAAGGACTCTAGAGTCCAATATTATTGCAAATATCGAGACGAGTATTACGGCATTCTTTCGATCTTACTTTGTCATATATGTACCGCAAAAGAAGCCTTTAAACCGGCGACTACTTAAAAGAAAAATATTATGAGAGTATTTTAGTTATTTTAGGATTACACTATCTCAGTATAGCTCAGATTCTAGTGCTGAAATTGGTCGAGTAGCAAACAGGACTCGAAACCAGTCATCACCAGAGTAAGGCACTCAACTCCCAGCACTACATGTCGGCGAACTAAATCACTCGACTAACGGGCCTCCCACAAAGCTAGGATGTAGCAGATCGGTAGTCTTGAAGACGAACACACAGTACCCCTTTGATGACCACAATGGCATAGCAGATTTTTTTATTTCATTTAGAAAGTGATCGTATAAAAGTGTTTCATTATTTTGGGATTGCACTATCGTAGTGTACATGAAACAAAAATATTTCTAAATGACAAAGAAAGTAAATCTCATATATTCAGCTATGCTAGCTGTGTCATCACCGTCACCAAAGATACTGTATTCGCTTTCAAGACGAAGGCCAGTAGGCCGTGTGGTTTGGGTCGCCGACATTTAGTGCTGGCGGTCGGATGCTTTACTCTGGTGGCCGTTTGTTCGAATCCCGCATGGGACTCCACCAATTGTCAGCATGAATGTCCTATACTAAGACAGTTTAATATCAAAATAACGAAAATACTTTTATTCGATCAATTTGTAAATGAAACAGAGAAATCTTTAAAATATTATTGTCTGGGCTGCTTGGTTGCTGGGCGGCGGGCCTCAGTAATTGCTCGTGTCCGGAACATATCTCGAGAACTAGCAACCCTATCAAGAGGAAGCTGCACTTGCAGACGCATCGTGGTCGCTGCAACACCTGATTAATGTTGTTGCGGATCACACAAGTTTGGCCAACGTTTTCCCTTCATCAAAGTATCAATGTGTAAAATATGCCAATTTGTTCTTCATTTTGAACATCTTGCCTGTCAATCAACAGCAGATGTTTTATGCATATTGCTCTTGTTTGGAGAAAAACATCTGTTGATTTTCAGCTTGGATCCATACAAGGAACCTGATTTTCTCCACAAATTCGCTCCTATGCAAATTTTTTATTTTTTACCCTTGGTAGTAAAATGAATGTCACTGTTCGAAGTCAAAATATTGGCTGGATATTGGTTCAATGTATGACCTCATTATTTTTGTTTGCATATTCTCATCTGTATCTATGGTTCACACAGTGATTGGTTCACAGCCATTGCTACTTAATACGGTAAATCCTCTAATAATTCAATCGCACGAAGTGAAATTTCCCACCATAAAAGTAGGAGATGATCCGATTTAATAGAATTTATTCTATTGAATTATTTATCAGTGGTACATACATTTATTCCATAGATGCCTTAACTTTCACAGAGAGAGTGGCCTATCAGGTTTTCAATTCGCCGAATGTTTAAAGTTTATCCTTGTCATTATACTCCCCGAGATTTCGGTTCTGGACAATACAATTAGAATTTGGTATGTGAATGTCATGCCACAAGATGTCGCTTAGGACCGTTTTCCGTCCGGATTCAAAGGTAGTTCCACTTTGGCAAACTTTTAAGAGGAAAACTTCAAATTTTGTTTCCAGACAATAAACTTAGATTGTGTCGTGATATCTACATACAAAATTTGATATGTGATTTGGTATGTAAAATAGAAATTTAGTTTCTGCGCAATAAGATTAGATTGACATAACCGATTCTGTGACGCATGGGTGCGCGTCCTGCCACAATATGTTGTTTGTTGTTTCATCTGAATATGCCCATAATAATTGGCGCCACTTGGAGGACAACTGAAATTTAGTTTTCCAGACAGGAAATTTAAAACGGCTCTGAATGGATTCGTTTAAAGTTTGTTTTGTGAATATATATGGGCAAGATGTCGCTTGGGGTCGTATTCCATCCGTATATGTTAGAAGAAACTTATGGGTTTTTCCTAAACTACACCATGTTAAAATACTTGGTTTCCTGGCCAGAATTCTACCTCATTTAATTCAGACGAATAAATCGTGGCTAACATGACTTATCACAATACGTCAGTGATCCCAAATAAAGTACGTCAGTGATCCCCAAAAAAGTATGTCAGTGATCCCCAAAAAAGTATCAAAACATACTGTCAATCATTACCAATTTGACACACAACATGCCGACTGAAAGCGACCATTTTTGTATGCTGACGAGCTGAAGGAAATACTGAATTGCCAGTGGGAGTAAGTATTAACAGTTTTCTAAAACCACTTGGATGACTTACCTGAAATATTAAAGTGTTATTTCAGATTTACTCACCGATTTCCAGGCACTGTTACTGAATTCGGTGTACGAACATACACCGACACACACAACTGATGTAATACTTCGTTTTTACCTGCAAGAAAATAGCTGAATGGGCTCCAATACCCTCTACGTTCAGCAATGGTGCACTGCATAAGATGAATTTTGCCAAAGACGTTAACGAAATTGTGATCTAGTAGGTTTGACTGTAGTTCTCTCATATAAGAAGTAGATATGAAGTTGGGCCAGGTCAGCTTTTGCCAAGGCCTTAATTGATGAGAAAATGTTTGCACCGAGGTTCTGGGAGAGCATGACCAAATTTCTAGCTCTAAATATACTCTTCTATATAGCGCATAATCAAATCAAGTAATTTATCTAGGAAACATAGATATTCAGTTCATATCTTCAACAGTTTTCTGGTCTATTCTCACTTAATTACATATGAAACATGAATTTGGAGATATTAGACTAAACATATCTAGAATTTAAACTTTAGAAAATAGGTCAAGGTTAGTGATATTCAGTAGACTTCAGGTGCACCATCAGTTGCATATGCGGTATAAATTGGGACAATGTGGATATAATCTTCCATGCAATATCGTACTGAATGGAATCTGACCTGAATAATATAGGTCAAGGTCAGTCATATTCAGTACATGTCTGGACCATCACCAGCTGTATACATACTATTAATTTGGAAAGCTTAGCTATATTTATTCATGTTGTATCATAATAAACACTATATGACATTGACAAAAGTAGGTCAGCTTCAGTCAACTGAGATAGGTTCTAGTCAATCACAAGTTGCATATGTAATATGAATTTGGAGTCCCTAGCTTTAATCCTTCAAAAACCAGAGCAAATACTAGAATTTGACCTTGATAAAAAGGATCAAGGTCGGTCGTTTTCAGTAGGCTTCTGACCTACATGATATGAATTTTCAATGCCTGGCTATAATCTTTCTCGAGATATCATGTCCACAGACGGAGGGACGGACAGACAGACGACGCCAACGACAACAATACCCTTCCAACAGAAATTTCCCGCGGGCAAAACCAAGGTGGTAGCAAAGTTGAATATTTGTGAATTTTCAAATAACTTGACCTCACATTGCCAATCATTGAAATCATTCTGAAGATTTAGGCACAACCATATCTTTGTTTCAGGTTTTGGATAACGAATATAGAGATATCTGCATTGTCATTCAGAGCTTCTGTTATAGAAACATTTTTTTCAATAAACATTTGAACAGTATTTTCGTTATTTTGGGATAACACTATCTTAGAATGGCACAAATTTTAGTGCTGAAACTTTTGTTCAAACATTTTGTTCAAACATGACCTTTAGTTTCATTTTATTATCTTGATACTGGTATTGATTCTTCGCCAGACCAACTTGGATGAGCTATCAAGTCAAGACGAATAGAGAAACCTCAGCTGTAATGAGTTCACACCTGCCCCTACCCCGAAAATACATACAAAATACACATCAGCTTGGCTGCATAAATTGTCTAAAGGCTACAATGAAAACTCTTGGATCTGCAAACACGATTGTCATTAATGATTATTACAAATATGAACAACAGTTAACATTACTCTAAATTGTCCGCCCATGGGGCGTCTCAGTGATTCTTTTCTGGAGCCAGGCCACAGTGGAGATGATCAAATGATTGTCTGTAAATGAGACAGAATATTTAATCTCCGTTAAGACAAAATTTAAAAAACGTCATTATTTAGACCCCTTAATGACATTGCTACTGCGTCCAGTACAGAATCCAACGGATAATGCAGAGGCCAAACTTAATCCATAACCAGACCCTGAATTTGACTCCTACCGCATTTTGCATGCACAAATGACCTCTGACCTTTGCAACATGTCATTCACGGAACATCGCAGCTACATTACAACCAGTCCTGGTGAGATAATGTGGGAAAAAATGACCGAACCACAGCGTGGGCTGGTATGGAGGAAACGCATAAAATGCAGCAAATGCGATTATACTTCAAATAACGAAGCTTATACGATGAAGTTCCGTCAACCTCCATGGGACAGAACAAGTGCTACGTTAAATCTTGGAGTTCAAGTTGGTCTGGCCCATGCACGTATTGGTGGCACAGGAATGACAAGCATCCTAGCAGTGAACTGTCCACCACGTAGTCTACGCGGCATGCAGCTTAGTGCAAACGAAATTAGTGATAACTAATGAAGCAGACATGGAGAGGACCAGAGAGGAGATATCAACTGTCTGTCAAATTCCGGAAGTCTGTCATCATTTTGGTGTCGCTATGGATTGTGTTTATAATAACCCGATATTTTCTGAAATTGCCAAGATCCCATTTCAAACCGCAATCCAATCGACTCATCTACTGATAGAGATATCTACAAAAGAAAGATTTATCATTAATGTAATATGTAGAAGAAAACTGTGCCTCAAAGGTAGCCTATTGGCTCGGAAAACTCATAAGCTACCCTGTCCTCATCATAGTGGGGGTACACAGACTGTACCAGAAAATGCATCTTTTGGCAATAGAAAATCCTTGGCCCCGGAGAGTCTCCAGATTACAAGCGTCTGGTCCGTCATTCATAATTCAGCCGTCGTCCATTAAAGAATATCCGCGTTCATAATCCAAAGACCTATTCCATATTCCATATAGCAGTATTAGCACCAAATTCAAAAAGACAATCATAGTTTACATAAACATAGGCTTGTTTCCTGCAAGAGAGAAGCGGTCAACAGTTTTCAATGATGCCGGCAAGACATCATGATGTTCCAAAAATATCAAATCCGTATCGCTGATCAGTTTTCTTAATTCATAATATTCGTTGTGAAGTCATCTAAAGAATGATGTATCTCAGTCACGCTTTGATTGCGACTGTTCATATGAGTACCACTAGGATCATGAAGTACACGGATTCATACGGCCCCTAGCCACGGGTTAAGCGGAATTAGACACAAGTTGCGAAACGTAACGCCATAGATATTGCATGCTACGCTCGTATTGCGCTATCAGCATGCGATATGTATCGCCAAATTTGAGAAACTTTGAGTGGAGGCGCTTGGTGGTGTAGCCCTGTTTTATAAGTTTCTGCAACAATGTTTTGTGACGTTGATTAAAATCGTCACATTTAAATCAGGATCTAGCAAATGCTACTAGGCGTGATATGTATACGCCATATGCAGGTTCCACTGGAATATTACTGTCCCGAAAAGGATAGTTTACGATGTCGAAATTGTAATCATCTCTTCTGTCATACAGTCGACGAGAGAGAAGGCCCGCTTCATTTTTATAGAGATATAGGTCTAAATTTGATGTGCCTGTAGGGCTATCTGTAGTTTCCTTCAAATCCAGTGAAGGTGGATATATATCCTTCATTGCGTCATTTATATAGCGATTATCCACAGCGAGAAGATCGTCTATATAGCGTTTGGTGAATGAGAAGGAACGGGCTTTGAATGGATCAATTTTTGAAAGCGCCTGCATATAGTCATAAACTTATAAACGAGGTGAGCGACACGTTGCATCCACGACACACCAGACAGTACTGCCCCAACACCTTTGCTATACAGGCTGTGTATGAAAAATTCACCTGAGAAATGGATAGCCAACTGGACCCCCCCTATGTAATGCGGGCACAGAGAAAATATACTAAACTTTGGTGATGGCATGTTCCTGGGAAGAACAAAAGCTGAACGTACAAAGAATAAAGAGCGACTGGTCTTAGATTTACATCGGAGATGTCAAGCCGAGCAATAATCAGCCCTGACTGTAATGAATGGTGACGTCACGGCCTTCGAGAAGTAGATGGGACATTGGTATTGTGGGAAGTTGATGCTGGGTCGACATCGGGCCTTTCGGACTAGTCTTTTTGTGTTAAATGCCGTCATTGTCATCTGACGACGATACCGATCCCCAGCGTACGAGTTGTCACAGCGACACAGCTCACCAATTACCAATATTCGAGTTGTCAGAGCATTTCCATCATAGCTCTCTAGATTTGTATCTAATACCGCTTATGCCGGTGCTAGGAGCCGTACCTGAGATACAACACATATCACGAATCGTTAGATTCCTGGTATGTGCTTTAGAATAGGTTAACCAGAAGACTATACTGTGAAGTCATGTGGCTCTGTCAGTATGGCGGCACCGCTTCTCACTTCCCTTATATGCGCTGTAATTTTTACCTGTATATGGCGAGATTCTGCTGACGGACGTTTCGTCCCCGAGGCCCGCCCCCTGTACAGACCTTTTGGTTTTTGATATATGTTGGCATTGTGGGAGGTTGATGCTGGG
>JAVTVY010045469.1:0-20752 GCA_036873755.1 Hanleya hanleyi
ATTTCTCGAATAAAAAGCACTTTGGCTTGCCATATTGTTCGCTTAAAGCTGACATGACCTTATTTAATGCACGAATGGTAGCGAAAAAAAAATATTCACAGATTTTAGTTCCAGTTGAATAATACCCGGCGGAACTAATCCGAGTACCGAGTTCACGTCGCTATTCTGCCAACTTCTCAGCCGAGTACATTTGCCTTCACCGCATATATAAAGCTTGAATCGACTGAGGACCTTGCCAGTCTGAACTGACACTCCTACTGTGCACATCATATTCATGTTGTCGTTGTCTCCAGCCAAAATTCGAGCTCTGTGAGCATCATATCACATTCATTCGCAAACAGTATAAATATATCTGAAAAAAAATGGGTAATAAAATCTGAAGAATCTGACAACTATATATACACGATTTAGACATACCTTTCAGTATTTCTTCAACACAATGAAACCTGTTGGTCCCGTCACCAGTTTCTACAGCATTGTATTTCAATTTACCTCACTCCACGAAGAGGGCGCACGAAGCGACTGTTTTGGTAATTTTTGAGGCTCTACACGATGCACTCCACATGCGATCTCTTTTTCGATACCCGGAATGACGATACTGCTACAGGCCAACCCATGTTGACCGTTTACTGTGCCAAGGGGACAATGCGAGACTTGCTGTTGCTGTTGGAGACTATTTGTGCAAACCGGAATGGCAAATTCCAAAATACGGAGTTACAAATTGAGAGCCCTTATTGCGATTGTCAGCCCGTCCAGTATTTTGACCTATCCACCAGTTGTATAGAAAGGTGAATTCTTTTAGCATTCGTGGATGGGAAATCTGGCGTATCTGACCCCCAACCTTTGACCTTCAGCCACTTGAATAGGTCACTTCCAGTGACGTGAAAAGTAGGACTTCGAAAATGGCCGCAGATCTCGGCGAATATCCGAAAAAACAGACTTTACATCTAGTCAAATGGGTCAACATAAACCATCTTAGGTCCACATGGGTTGTGCAGGGTCTCGTATTGAAGCGTTCGTCGAGGGTTCTTCGGGCCCGGTTACTGGGAGGTGGATGCAAAATGGTATTCTGGACAAACCCAAAATTCGGAATAATGGATAAAATTCGGAATAATGGATATTACAGGACATGTCGCCAGCAATGGTCACTACAAATTTTTTTACAAGGGTTGTGGGATAGCGCGGGCGATAGGTTGCGCTCAGTAGGGCATGATGAGTCTAGCCTGACAAGTTTCCACCTCCTGCATGTTATCGGAGTTACGGAACTAGATGTGACTGAATGATGGGGTTAGGTACAAATGAGTGAGTCACTGAGTGAATCGTGCCCAGTGCACGGCTCTAATGATGGGGAGTAAGATTCCTACACTCATACACCCAACTAAATCTAGTATCTAATGTCTTATCTCCTTGCTGTTAATCCTTTCTCTCATTCTTTCTTTCTCTGATTCGATTGCGTCAACAGCAACAGCAACGAGCATTTTGCGTTTACACAACAAGCATTTTGTGTATTACACATTTTATTTATCCCCTACGTCATCACATGGCAACAAAGCTGTGGGATTCGCGATGGGTGCGCTTACAATTCGCCTATGCTAAAGTGTATCAAACGCATCCTCGACCATGTTCGCTCTTGTTCGTGTGAAATGATCATCCATTCGTTCTGCTCTATTCCTAAGCGTCTTCGGACAGTCCAGAGTACTGTAATGCCAACATATCCTGGAACTGCTGTTTTCATAATTTGACTGCGGTTTTCACCGCCTCTGTGGGTGGTAACCCTAAATCCGCTTCTAATGATGACGTCATTTCTATGTATGACATCACTTACAATCTATATTGTATCAGCGGCACCCCCAGGTGAGGACACATCCGTAAAAGGATATCGTTTTGGGCGATGACATGACTTCCATCAAGGGTCAATGCCCAATCCTCAAAAAATGTGTCCATCTAGCCACAGAACTCAGTAGCTGCGAAAGTGATCTCCTACTTAGCGGATTTCTGGGAGTGGAAACGGGATCACGTTCGTGCATGCACACAATTAATTTGCGGCGGAACTTTTCTTCAATATGGCTGCACCCTGTGAGGTTGACAATACCGCCCCACGGCACCAACTACTATTATTCAACATAGAAATATTTTTGTATAAATTGAATGCATTGTCTTCTTATGATTACAATTAACTTCATTACACAATAAAATGCGACCGAATCGCTCGATTATCAAAGGCACTATTTCGTAGACGGCTCACTACGTGATTGCCGTACGCTCCTCATGGGAGGCTCTTTGTTCGTTCTATGTGAAAGGCTAAGTGCCGCCAATACAGAAATAGCTGAACGTGAGATTGAGCATGTGTGTGCGATGACGTTATGGCATTACGATAGAGCGATAAGCCGTTACGATATAGCGTTAAGGCGTTCAGACTAGTGAAAAGCGTAACGTCGGGCATTGACACGCTTCACTACGTTTCGTTGATTAGCAATTCCATACGATATCACGTGATCATTTAGACCAGTCAAAGCTTCTGAGCTACACTACTAGGGCGTTCGGATGGTAATACAGGTGTTTGCAGGGCATTACTGTGTTGGGTCTATAAAAGCAATCCCGACGTTCACCAGAAGCTACGATATGATGCCACACCAAAATCATATACATGGGCGAGGAGAAGCTGACGCAGACAATGAAAGCGTACTGGCGGACACTGACAGTCCATTGACTGATACTGCGACCCCACCCACTGACAACTGAAAGCACGGCCGCTGATAAACAAACTACCTTCCAGGGAATGAAACGCAACACTAATAGGGTAATGGAAAACGATGCCGACGTGCTGACAAAAAGTCGTATGACCCCAAAGACAAATATATACGGACTGCATATTTATAAAACCATGACCCTGTGGTGCTGTATCCCACCCAAACCTGAGTGAGGAAGACTACGAATCTACCTTATTTTATCAGATCGACAGTTACGTTACCCGAAATGCCGTCGACGAGCGTTCAATTCGAGATCCTGCACGACCAAAGTGGACCCAATATTGTGCATATAGGCCCATTTGCCTGGGTGTACGGTCCATTTTTTCGAATTTTTTAGATGTCCGGCTGTTTTTTTAAGCCTCTGTTTTGCATCCACCCGCCAGTCAGGTGATCAGAAATGACCGACAGTCAAAGGTCAAGGGCCATTTTCGCTTCATTCATCCACCACGATTTCTCAACAAAGAATGCTAAGAGATTTCGCATTTCTATACTACTGATGGATGAGGTAAAAATGGACGGGGTGACAATCAGAATCAATGTACCTTTCAGTTTATACCTCCGTCTTTAGGAATTTGCAATTGAGTGCGGGCAGGCCCGATTAGTAGACATAAAATATAACAATTCTTACTTTGGAATGAAATTTCCGAATTACAGTATTTTGAAGTCGGTATCAGAAAGCTGAATTCACAGCGCAATCGAATTGCACCATATCGAGCCTCAACTGATAATCATGAAATGGAATGAACAGTTGCCCCTTCGTGTTTTTGGCGAGGGAGGTAAATTGACAAACAATGCCAGAGAAGTCTGTGACGGGATAAACAAGTGTCTTTCTTTTGGGTATGGAGCCTACTATAGACAAGTGATCCATGTTTCGAGGAAAACCCACCGGTATGTCTGAATCGTGTTTGAATAGTCATATCCCTAATTATATTGCCCAGGTTTTTCAAGATATCTTTATATTGTGTGAGAGTTATTGTGTTATAGCATATAATGCTCACAGTCCGAATATATGCTGGTGACAACAACAACAGCATAAATATGATGTGGACTGTCCGCGAGTCTGTTCAGACTGGCAAGGTCCTCAGTCGATTCAGGCTTTATATATGCGGTGAAGGCAAATGTACTCGGCTGAGAAGTTGGCAGAATAGCGACGTGAACTCGGCACTCGGATTAGTTCCGCCGGGTATTATTCAACTGGAACTAAAATCTATGAATATTTTTTTTTTCGCTACCATTCGTGCATTAAATAAGGTCATGTCAGCTTTAAGCAACTCGATCACGGTCCGCGAGCAATGCTTGGTAAACTGGCCGTGAATTGTTCAAGTTACTAAGCCGTATCCAATATTCAAAAGTTGCAATGGTAGCATCACTTGAACATGAGTATACCCCTAATTCTGCCAAAGGGCCTGTGTTATTACTATTTCTAGGCGCCTCTAACATTGACTTACATAGCTTTATCGTAGCAGAATTGCATGGTGATTTATGTCAGTTACCGGTACTAAAGATTATTTGAAGAGGTTCTGCTTTATTTTATACCAAGCACGCAATGATTCATTCTCCCAACGTCAGAGTTTGTAACCTCCAAACCGTCGGTAAACAAGTATATACGACAATAGGAGATATACAATCTGATGCCATGAGAATGGCAATGATTTAGTTTCAAGGTTTAGGGCTGCGACTCTGAATCCACCCATGTAGTTGAACGTCAGACCGAGATATGTATAATGCATGATATGTATATTGTTCTACTATTTCTATAAGGTTCTTGTTATAATAAAATCTACATATTTTATTTGCGACTTTGATGTCTGAGCCAAATACAGTACTAGTATTTTAGTTTTTGTTAGGTTTAACTCAAGTTTCCAGTCCTTAGCGAACTTGTGTAAGTTATTCAAACTGCTTTTATGCTCTTCTGTTGTTATGATTTGATTTGTTTTATCTTAAATCTACCTGTCCGTCAATAATCTTTCCCTTTTCGAACACATACAATGCCATAATTCACAAATTGGAATTCCATTTTGAAATGAAAATGGATTACCTTAAACTGTGCCAATATGTTCATCTGTCGATCATCTCTAGACTCTTGTTGTTATCAGCTGTTGCTATCATTGAAATCGACTTATGTTGTCGACACAAGGCCTTTAACTCTACCATGCAGGCCGGGGGGAGGGGCAAATTGAGAGCTGAAACTCCGGGACTTTGCATGTAGTTTATCATATTGGGGTCATTTTGAGCCGATTTGCATAACCCCCTTGCAAAGGACCATGGGTAAATTCGAAATGGCGTTCATGTGGGGTGTAGTAGCTGGAAATGGAGTGCTATCATACCTCGTGGGGGTACCAATCTAAGTAAACCAAGATGGTAAATCAGGGGAATACCATCTAGACGTAACGCTATGAAAACTTCGTGCGGAATGTTCGCCGATACTCTGCGAGATTCGATAATAAGCCAATCACGACCATTTCTACCTTTTCTCTCTGACAATGATTGCCCTTTACTTCACGGAGATTAACATCTTCGCACGGCACAAACTTTTGATATTTTCTACCCCTAACTCTTTCAGGATAGTGTTTATATATTAGACCACGTGCTGCCGTGTGTAATTACTGTGGGCGTGATTTTGAAATTGTTTCAACAAGCTATTCACCTGATCGGCTAACATTAGTAGGTTCAAATTCGCACGGGATTTATATAGGGCTGAATTCAGATATAAATATTCCGTGATAAAATTATATCTGAGTTTACTGAGATTGGTGGGGGCAGAAAAGTTATGTTTTCATCAATTTTCTTCAAAATTCCTGCTTTTCCGCGATGAAAACTGGACAAAAACTATTTCATTCCAGATCAGATTATTTACTAATTTATAATGCAGTTTTTGCAAAGAAATTACATAAATAAAAAAAAAATCGAAAAACGTCATATATATATATTGCAGTGGGCTCAGTTTTCAACACATACGGCGTCATTCCGTGACTGGTTGTTTACCAACCTGGATCACCTATTCAAAAATGTGGCTGATTTCACAGTCTTACACTTACCAGAGGAAATGAAACAGTTGGCCTCTCTCACAAGGCGAAGAAAACCATCAGACAATGACATAATGGCACGGCAATCCTGTCGGTCACATGGTTATCTCCTCCTATAAATATAAATTACCTCCCCTTTCGTACACTGGTTCCCAAAGCAAGTCATGCGTTCGGTGATAGTATTTTCCTCGAAGAAGCTAGTAGCCTCTTGCACAGGGAATACGTGCAGGATTTGTCCGAATCTGCATTTGTTGTCTAAAAATCGGTTGACTACATTTTTTTTTTAATATTTTTTTTTTATATACAAAAATATATATAATATGAAATTGGCAAAGCCTAGAAACGAACGAAGTTTCTTTTGTTCGCTTCTGACTTTGCCTTTTTCATATCATTTTTTTCTTCTCCGCAAACCATATAGGCCTATTAGTCACTGTTATATTACGGAAGCTTAGAAGGGACATTGAAAATTATATACGCGCGGCCTAGTAAGAGTTCTTTTCATTTTTCTGATCGTTTGTGTCTTGATTATTTCTGATGAAATACTGGCAATTCAGTAGTTCCCGAATTGCTGTGCCTAAATGCACATTTCAAGGTCCCGAAAATATGAATTATTTTCAGTATAATCAAACACATTCGATCAGAATTGATGATTATTACTCTGGATCAGATCTGGGATAAAGTATGTTGATCGAACATGTAAACTACAGAATATCGGGATGCTTTTTCATTATTAATTAATTTAAGGAATTAAACTGATAGAATTATTATAATTTTATCCTTGAATGAAAATTAAGAATACCAAAATATTCGAAGACAGATATTACTATAACGAGTGCTCATTCACCCCCATGGCTCATTCACCCCCAGGGGTTAGTTTATAGGGATAGGGAGATCGCGTGCCTTTTCTATACTACTCGCGCATGCGCAGTCGACCCATTCTACTGTAGGGTGTAAGCCTGGCCCATGGAATCTCTGGTAGCGCCACGAATTATACTAGGGATATGGACAGAAACATTGTGATGTTTATAAGTAGTATATAAAGGTCATCTGGGCGCATATTGACCTACTTTCGACAGGGGGCGTCACCAGTCTTGTGACATCACTTCCGGTTCCGGTCATGTGACCGGAAGTGACCTTTGACCCCTGCGCATCCGCACAATAATAATGGTGTGCAGGGGTTACAGGTCACTTCCGGTCACGTGACCGGAACCGGAAGTGACGTCACAAAACTGGTGGTGCCCCTGTCGGAAGTAGGTCAATACGCGCCCAGATAGCCTTTTCAATAATAAACCAGATCAACTTTTACAATACCGGATATTAATAATGGTGCACAGGGGTCAAAGGTCACTTCCGGATCACGTGACAGCCCGGAGTTATCTCCCCCTAGTTCCAGTTTTTTTCCACCAGGGCAATCCGGCCCAATTTCACCTTGCCATACATTCGAGGGTCAGTCACAGGGTGCGTCAGTGGAATGCATGGAACAGGGTCCCCGACAATATCGCCAGCACTATATACAGCCTAAATGGCAAGCGGGAAATCCTCGTCATAGCCATACAGGTTTCCCCAAAACCGTATTTGCACGAAAAAATACATGAAACCATGGGAAGTAAGACTTATAGTAATAAAAATAACCTATAGGTGTTGTACGATGATATTATGACCAGTCTATCATCAGTGCGACCCCAGGGTCGAGCGTTTATTGTCCATTGTCTCCGCAAAAATAAACATCCCTGGTTATTTCCCCTGATTCGAACATTTGCATCTATACGGGGAATGCCTGTATGGAGTATATGGGATGGTCATTTTTTCTTGTGGATTTTACTATAGGTTGTGGGATCTGGTTTTCTTCATCTCGAGCTATAGAACACGTTGGAAGGGGTCTTGAAGCTAAGCGGTGAAATATTTTGAAAGAGTCAGCATGCGCATTGGGCAAGTAGCGCTGGGATGGACGTTTTGGGGTCTAGGTGAGCCTCTAATGGTCCGATGGGGTCGAGTGAGGTATCAGTGTGAAGCACTCGTGAGGGAGCATCCGCCTGGATGGGTGTGACGTGGAACTGACGTCATTCAGTGCATGCGCAGTAGACAAAGTGGTATGGGAATGGACGTTTTGGGGTCGGTGTGGGCTCCTAGTGGTCCGAATGGGTCGTGGGAGGTGTCATGTGAAGCGCTCCTCCAGGGCGATCAAGTCATGGGTGGGTGCATTTAAAATTAGGATTTGTCCCGAAAATATAAAAAGCGGAACACGGACCCTAAAATAAGCAAAACCCCTATCAACCAGGTCTAGAGGGGCTAATATCGGTCACCGACTTATCGGGGCCTGCCGAGTAGGTGGGTGGGTGAGTGGGTGTATGTAAAATTAGGATTGGGTCAAACCTATAAAAAAAAGCGGAACACGGAAGTTACCCCTAAAATAGGAGAAACCCCTATCAACCAGGTCCAGAGGGGCTAATATCGCTCCCCGGCTTATCGGGGTCTGCCGACAGAGGCAGGATGGGTTAGTGGGTGTATGTAAAATTAAGATTGGGGTCGAAAATATAAAAAGCGGAACACGGACTTTACCCCTAAAATAGGGAAACCCCTATCAACCAGGTCTAGAGGGGCCAATATCGGTCCCCGGCTTATCGGGGTCTGCCGAGAGAGGCAGGGTGGGTGAGTGGGTGTATGTAAAATTATGATTGGGGTCGAACCTATAAAAAGCGGAACACGGACTTTACCCATAAAATAGGGGAAACCCTTATTAACCACGTCTAGAGGGGCTAATATCGATTTCAACCGGATCGGAACCTGTTTCGAAGAGTCAAGAGGCGTCTACGTGCCCTTACGGACCTGTCGTTGAGGCCCAGCAAGAATATATGGCCCTGAATACGACTGTATACGTCCTTCAGTTACTTCAATGTTAACTGACATGTCCGGGAAGATGCAACAAGCGTTATCTGTCCCTGAATACGACTGTATATATCCTTCAGTTACTCCAATGTTAATCTTCCGGAATACACGTCATCAAATATGGCCCCGACAATATCGTTAGCTTACGCTCCTTTTCTCCACTCGCCGTCTTCATGGTCTTTACCCGTACCTCGAACTCTATAGTTTTTTCACTCCACCTGTTGCTCTCGTAACTTACGGTCTCCCTTCCTCGTCAAAAGTTTGTGCTGGAATGCCCGCTCTTAACCTAGACCAAAACTTTTTCTGTGGGCTGATTTCATTGGCTCTCTGTTTTACTGCAAAGCTCTTGCATTGTTTCCTGGGCATTGATGGGTTACATTTGGCCCCATCCTAGGCCACTGGTTGGCTACTTTCCCAGCCGCCTCATTGACTGGCCTGTACCAGATTGGTTAAATTAGAATCCCACATGTCTGTTCAAGCATTGGGCCTTGATGGCCACTTGTTTATGCTCGTAACATATTGTACAGAAATCACACAAGACAGGGTATTGAGATCTCATATTTTTTATTCAACAATAAATAATACACGAGTACATCTCGATCGATAGCTTGAGGGTACTCGTCAAACATCTGTACGATGGTAGGAAACGTTCTTCCCCGGGAACGGTGGTAGAGGTAAAACAAGTAGTATTGTCCGCACACCCTACTGTCCAGCCTTTTTAATGCTTGACAGTTCCAACTTCATGTCTCTGTGCCTTGATCCATGAAGTCTGTTAAATCGGGATGGAGGGGTGGCAGGCCGTACGCATCGAAGTATTCGCCCTGCTGTTCTGTCAAGTAGGCCTACATGGCCACCCAATGTTGACCGGACCGATCCATCGGGTCGGTGTGGAGGACGTAATCGGCAGGATATTCGTAATGTAGGGGTATGACGTTTGGGCAAACACCCCTTGAAATTACAAGCGTCTGGTCCGTCATTTATAATTCAGCCGTCATCCATTAGAGAATATCCGCGTCCATAATTCAAAGACCTATTCCATAACACCGTACATGGATCGTTTTGCAGCACGGTGGTAATCTGCTCTGTATCCATGTTAAGTGGCGTAATCACACAGGTAGTTATGGCTTTTATCGATTTGAATATAATGTTGTCAAACTCAGCGTACCAAATCACATTGATGGTTCGCGGTAAAGGTGTGCCGAAATGCAGTTCCAAGCGTACCGTAAGTTGCCTTTCTTGACGAGACCCAGCTGATGATCGTTGCCTAAGGTGGGTGTGAGATCGAAACTAACAGAACA
This sequence comes from Hanleya hanleyi, assembly GCA_036873755.1. NCBI lineage: Eukaryota > Metazoa > Mollusca > Polyplacophora > Lepidopleurida > Hanleyidae > Hanleya > Hanleya hanleyi. The sequence continues at coordinate 9,961 of JAVTVY010045469.1, forward strand.
ATATGTACCCTTTTCCGAAATCTTCTCGGCTAATCATATTTCCTTCGTCCTGGTTTATTTGCCCGGTTGCTGCGGAGAGGTTCAGATAGCTCCGGATGTAATTGTTCGTTCCGAACTTGGGTTGTAGGGGACGTGATGGAACCTGTTGTCCGTCCACATGCAAGGCCACGAAATTGATGTTGGAACGATTTTAGGTTGAACGGATTTCTCGTGATAGCCCCATGACCGCTTGTTTGCCGACTGCTTTGACACCACGCATCACCATCGAAAGAAAACTTTTGACGATGCTGCCGAGTATGTTCCCCAGCCCATGACCGCGCTGAATACGCACTCCACTAAACGCGGGTAGACTGCCCCCGGCTTGATTGGTGTAATGATCGAGGTATCTGGATGTATTGCATTGACAAGGCATCTTCATTATGCGAAGTGAACCGCTCGAACTTGACGGAAATAAAGTGTTAGCACCATTTTCCCACGCTCGAATGCGATCGGTTGACCGGTATCGTCTATTATATCAATGATGATGGAGCTAATATCGGTCTGACTGACCGGTAGATAAACGATGTACTTGAAATTGTGGGTAACTTGATCACCGTACTACTAGCCTTTCAACGAGAAGACGCGTAGTAGAGGTACGTTGCTGTCTCCGACAATGTGTGCATCGACCGCGTCTCTGAGTATATAGATGTACAGACCATGCACACCACCACGCATGTCCTTGTACTATAGGTGGATTCGGCGGTAAAGCCTACTTCGGTAGGACCCGCATACAGATTATCACGCAGTCCTAACAGTTGTTTTAGACCTTTGCTAATTCCATACCCACGTCGGGAGTCAGTCTCAACTGGAACTTCTGATTGTATTCGTTAAATGACAGGAAAACGGAATCTTTGAACGGAAGGGGTTCTGTCTTGTTATCCACCCGGCAACAAATCTTACCCTCCATGAGATCACACAGCGCCTTGATGAACTCTTTGGGGGTGTGGTACTGACCTCGAGGGAGTACAAAGAGAAACGTCTTGCTGTTGTGTGTGATCACATACCACACGGTGTCATCTTCCACGTTGTATCACGTATACGGGTACTGGATATCCACCAGACCACATTCCCAACGACCAGGCAGATGAAAGGGTTGGGGCAACTGTGTTTCGCAGTGAGTCCAGGTATTGCTCGGGAACACCTCTGCCGAGCTGTTACTGGTTAGGCTGAGGTAAAACATGGCGACTGAGCTTTCCTGCCATCACTCCCGGTATTAGTAGTTGTCCCAGGGCTTGGGCGGTCGCGCTAACTTGCTACGTGTCACGGCTCTGGATATGTGGGGTGTGTTGATCAGGGGTGGTTTTTAAAGGGGTGAAAAGAAGGTGCCCGCCGTTGTGATGTTTTGGGTGGTGACTCCGGTTCCCACTCAGCTTCTCAAGTCCGTGGGAATTGTGTCTGTCGTTACTTGCGAGGTGCCTGCACCAGTGATTGCTGGGCCTGCTGCATCCAGGCCCAGCGCTGGGGGTTCCCCACCAATTCTTGTGGCACATGCACGTCTTTCAAGCCTTGAGCAAAGACCTCCCATCCTTGAGAATCCGTGTGCGAACACAGTTGAAGTATTAAGTCATTCACTAAATCCGTCATGTGGGTAACGGGTACCACCTGGTTCTGTACCAGTAGTTCACCTTTATCATTCCAAGTCATCTTAGGATTGTCTTTCACCAGTTGTAATACCTGGCCAGCTTGTTTCTTGAACGATGCCGGTAAACTCTTTAAGACTTCATCCTCGACCCACTGTGGGGCTGTGTGCTCAAAAGTAGCACAGATACATCCTCCAATCACAAGAAACATGTGAACCAAGTTTCATAATCATCTAACGACAGCTAACAACTGCAGCAAACTTTCTAAGTACAGATGTACATGTGCACTTCAGCTAAACGCAAAACTCTATCATAGGGATTTTAACATTGGGCCACCCCAGGGGTAGTACCCCCAGGTGGAATACCCACCCCCCATATTTTTTTTTATATATTTTTTTCAATTTTCTATATTTTTTTGTATTTGCTAAATCAAAAACCTTATCATTTCCAGGCCGGGGACATTGACACCGACATCATCTTTCTCCCCTCACAATATCTCCCCTTTACTTCGTAAGTCGAGATAAAAATGAAGATATGATTGATCAAAATGTGTTCTCCAGCTTAGTTTGGTACTTTTGGGGCATTTTCATGGAGGATTTCCTCCTGTAGCAAACATAGGACACCTCCAACCAAAACCATTCGTGGTTCTTTCCAATAAACAAATTCCTAATACATTGTGACAAAATTATTTTGGTTTGAGGGGTCATATCTTTGCTATAAGAGAAAATGATAATCCTCACTGTAAATGCCTCAAATATACCATTTCAGGCCAGGGAGCACATTTTGATCAATCATATCTTCATTTTTATATAACGGAGCATCATAATTTTTGAAGAAAAATCTGATTTGGCAGGTTTGGGATTGGAAAAAAAATTCAGCTTGATTACTATCACATACAAGGGAGTTTTTTCCGTATTGTCATTACATATCCTTTAATGTATTTTAAACCTTGATAAACCAGAACACTGTCAAAACCGACACTATTACCAGGTCCCAAGCAGTCGATTTACACAGGTTTCACTGTGGTTCTACAAGCCTTGTGTTTTCTGCAAGACTGTCAAATATTTGTTTAATATATTACAATAACACTTTGCTATCCTTTATCCTATATATTTCTCGGAAGCTGAAGGGCTGTAACAGTAGACAATGGATATATCACATTACTGAAAGTAGAACTCCAACGAAGAATTACAGATATAAAATATGTTCTTTAATTTGAAGCATGACCGTATTTGATTTGAGCTAAATTATTTTCCGCCATCTTCAAAAAGGCTCTGTAATGGATAATGCATCTGCTCAATCAGGTAGGCATAGTTTGGCTCTGAAAAGATAAGGAACAATCAGCACGTTAGGGCTCTCAAAAATGGAGGTAAAGGTCATTTCTGCTCAACAGAACAGTTTACATATTTACATAATGAATTCAGCAAAATCCTCTCGATGCGCACACATATATATCCACATCAAAGGGGGCATTCAAGTAATACATACGCAATGGGGGGGGGGGGTATAAAAATCAGGATTTTTTCCTATGTATGCTGGGTTAAATTTTCTGTATGGGAGGGCGGAGGGAAAATCATTTTTTTGTGTACATAATACTTGAATGGCCTCAAATGGTAGTAAAAAATAAATAGTCCTCCGTCTGGTTTCCATGATAATAGGTCAAATATTTGTCAGGCTATTCAAACAATATTGATTGGTTCTTCAAATGGCAAATTGATTTTAGGACATGGAACAATAGTTAGATTAATGTGCCTGAAGTTGGTGAAGAAGGAATCAAAAGTTGTTGAGCAAAAACAATCTTTTACATTTTCAACTTACAACTTACTCATTTTCTTCATATTCATATACAATTGGTTTGCAATTTAATAATTAATAATAATAATTATAGCATCTAGCATGGCTATTTAAAAACTCAAAGTCATGCTATAATAATTCAATCACATAGGCCACCTTTCAATTCAATTAAATAAACAATTTGACTGATGGGCACTGATCTCCTGCCAGTATCATGTTGAGTGACCCAACTGTGAAATATTGGAACAATCAGACCTGGCTATACACAGACAGGTTATTTTTCGGAATTAGCTTTAATAATATTGTGATTGGTTAATGATTGGATTTTCAGAGACTTTGCCATGTTTACTTCTTGACATGAGCATCCAAAATATCTGATATTTTGATTGCTTTTTTTTTATAAAGTTATCTTTGTATCAATGAGATAATCTAATAAATAAACAGATTTCAATATGATTTTAGGGTGGAGCCCCCAAAATTCACATAGTTAGTATTCATTTGTTTTGGGTTTTTTTTGCTTAAATTTTTTGCAAATGACTTGTTAAACTTGAGCAGTGTGACTAATGTCACAGGACCTACGAAGTAGGGTGAGGGAGATGTCTTGGGGGTCCAAGAGTAATGTTATAGTTCACCTAGATGACTTGGGTCCAAGCGTAAAAGGTCACCTAAGTAGGTCAAATTTTCATCAAAGTAGGTCAGCTCAGAACTTGCTGGTAACAGTCCCCTTATGCATGTTCATGCCAAAAATCAAGGTTCTAATGTCAACGGTTCTCCTTATTGTGCCGACGAAAGGATTTGGATGGACTGACACTCATTACCAGACAATTTGAAAATGTGAGCCTTCTTCGTACAATGTAGGAACTTAGCCATAGACAAGTTGATTTCCGGCAATAGGGATTAATGGCAAAAATACATGTTAACTGGTAGGAAAAATATCCTCAAATCCAATCTGGAGATATACTCTGGGATTGTATCCTAGGTACACTCACACATGAAGTCTGGATTTGGTATTTTCTGTGAGATTGAGATAGCAAAATTTAGCTGTCAATGACAGTTTTAAGGGGAATAACAGGTAAATAATTCATTTCTAATTTATGTTAATGTTTCTTTGCCTACTGAGATAGATACCCCTTAAATCAGTAATGAAAATGGCCTAGCCTCAGGCATACATGAGGATGTAGATGTACAAGCTAATGTCACAAGGGAGTATAATAATGATTTAAATTTTGGATACCGTACACAACACTGACAGTATAAATGAACATGTTTTAAGGAAATAATCGATTTTAGAGCATTCATATTTCCCACTAACTTTGTAAGCATGCAGAGTTGAGGCAAACTGAGTAAACTGATGTAGTTGAGTGAAAGCAAAGTTGAGTGAAAGCAAAACAAAATTGAAATTGGAAAATAAAATTCGAATTAGGAAATATAGATAAAAATTTGGGGCTGAAAGTAACTTTATTTTTGTTACGAGTCAAACCCTCCAAGCAAATCCCAAACAGTTAAATTTTGCCTTCAAATAAGGTAAACAATTTATTACATGTAGATAACTATATCACATGCAGAACTAGTTTCTGTTGATCAGTCTCTTACGTCATGTACGTTTGTGATAACTTGCTCATGAAATGTTGAAAATTACAACACATATAAGGGAAGTGGGAAGAGGTGCCGACATACTGACAGAGTCACATGACTTCACAGTATAATCTTCTGGTTAGCCTATTCTAAAGCACATACCAAAAATCTAACGATTCGTGATATGTGTTGTATCTCCGGTACGCTTTTATTGTACTTGTTCATGTGGCAACTTGGATGATATGACCACACGGCCCCTAGCACCGGCATAAGCGGTATTAGATACAAATCTAGAGAGCTATGATTCAACTTGACTTGTGGGAGTCACTTCCAAGTTTTGTATATGGAAGACACATCCCTACAATGACCATTTTGAGCAGAGTGGAGTTTGCTTTAATGTCACACTCAAGGTTATTTCATTCTTATAGTGAGCACCAGTTTTAGAGGCGGAGAAGCCCGAGTACCCAGGGAGAACCACCACCTATCAGCCATCTTAGCTTGCTAAGAGCATTTCACGTTTCACTTAACACTACCCTTAGCGTATCGCTATGATTCGGCATGTATTTCACACGGCGCCACCTGTCAGCAGAAAAAGACGGATATCTGAAGGAAGATAATCCTGTTCAAAGTTGTTCTCCGTGCTGGCCAATGAAATCGGCCGTCTCATATGGTCGTCGCTAGCTTATCTTCAAGCTGGGGTCAAGCAACATGTTTGAGGAAATCGCTGAGCAGTTTCACATTGAAACGTTAAATGACGTTCAGAAGAAGTCAGTTGACTGTTTTGAGAAAAGTAAGGACATCTTGCTATGTGTTAGAACAGGACGAGGTAAATCGATGTGCTATCAAGTACTACCGCTCACGTTCGATGAGGCAATAATTGTTGCATTAGGAGGTGTGTCTTTGCTGCATGGTACTCGGTGTATGACTGGTCTGATGGCCTCCTATATGGAGCCAATCGTCTGTGCCCATTTTGAACATGCCCTAATACACGCAAATAAGCCCCGTTATCGCATGGCTACGAGCAGAAGCTTCTACGTATGATCGTGCCATACGTTCGGATGATGCCTATCAGCAAGTAACTGGAAAACTTTCTTTAGCAGAGTGGAACCTAGGTTAACCGTTCTTTCCGTACTTACCATTATCAGCTGTGATGTATCCCCTACGTATTAAGAAGTCCAGGATAATTAAAGCACAATTAAATTTGAAGTCATCAGTGGGTATCATCTCCATAACCTGTGGAAAATATACAAGGTTGTCAGTGAGTTTTGATCAGGTAATCACACATGCAGCTTTAATGCCCACAATGCCCGCACAACTGACAAGTTGAAGTCCCTAGTTCTATCTTCTCCATGGGAGGATTGGAAGATTTTCAAGTTTTGCAGATTTTTTTTTTCTTCTTTTTTCGGCAGGGTTTCCAGTTGGTTTCCCATATGCTCCATGGTTGAAATTCTCATTATTTCCAGGGTAATCCATTCTAATTCCAGGAATTCCAGCATGATTCCATAGATTACAACGCTACCCTGGACATATACACATGTACATCCTGGAATTTCTAAAACTAGGTAGAACAGTTTTCATCTGTTCATTTCATGTCACGATTGGCTAGAGTGATGAATGAATTTCACTGGAGTGGAGTTCTTATACAGTTTTTTCTATTTGTCCACAAAATGTCCTCACACTTCCTGGCCATCATCCATCTACAAGTAGTAAGATGGAGAAGCACAAGGGAAATGTTGAAAGGGGAGTGCATGATGAGCAAGTGAACAGGGTTTAAGCCGCTTTCAACATTTTTCATCAGCTATGTCAAAGCGGACAAGGGAACGGATGGGAAGGGGAGGGGCGGCGGTATACCTACTTGTAACAGAGCAGATCTAATGCTGCCATTTTATAGTAGTCTCACTGAAATATCACGCCGTAGGCAGACATGACACCTCACTCAGTCACATTATACTGACACCGAGCGAAAGGGGAGCTCTATGTAAAGATATGTGTTGCGAAGTGTAGTTTGGGGATTTTGGTGTTACAGAAATTCTTCAAATAAATCAATCACCCTATCGGAAAGGAGTGGGTAATCCAGGAATTTATACACACATTAGAGGGAATGTCAGGCCTGCAAGTGACTGAGGCTCACATTGAGGATATAGGAGAAAATATAGGAGGAAATTTGCAAAAATATAGAAGAAATATAGGAATTTTCTGAATAAAATATAGGAAAATATAGGAAATAAAGGAGTGTAAGACAAGTCTGTACTACATTGCATGTTCCAAATTTTGTAGTTTTCTGGTGTTTAATCAAATTACTTTCACTGAATGCGGTCATAGTGATGGTCTTTCAGGTGACTGTTCTGTTGTATGATTCAGCATAGAAAGATTGATATGTTTTCATATTTGTCAGGCGAAGGGAGGCGAAAAAAAAAAAATCTGAAATGTATTTCCTCATGTCAGTTTGACTCATTACAGAGCATTGATGAAAGTTTTCATGAGAAAAAGTCAAAATATAAGAAATATAGGAGGTTTTGAGTAAAATATAGGAAAATATAGGAATGACTCAAAAATATAGGAAATATAGGAGGCACTTGGAGGGCCGAAATGTTTCACTCATTGTAAATATGCTTTCATTGTTAAGATTCGTACTTTGTAGCTTCCACTAAATAAAATAAATTTCTAGCTTCACAGGCACTGCCGAGTCCTCTTTACTGCCCACAGCAAAATGTAAAATAAATATATTTTTTCCCCTTTTTTACACATCACTCTCTCAAAGTTTCGTCAAAGTAATGTTCTTAGACTTTGAGTCATTGTCTTGGTTTACCTGTACGACTAGTAATGTTGAAGGCCAAGTCTTCAAGTTGCTCAAAGAACATTATTGTTGGTTTAATGCAAATCATATTAAACTACTGCATCGGTGTGCCAGAAAAGATGAATATATTTGGTCTGTGCAAAAGAGCAGAAAAAAAATACATTGATAAACTAGAGCCTATGGGCTTTAATGAGATCTGGTAGCTGGGTTACTGGGGGATAACTTTGTAATGAAATAAACGCAAAATTATATATTTAAACATACACGGCAGCAATAAAAAAAATCTGACTGGACGATCACAACCGGTAACGATTTCCCTTAAACCGGAAACGTTTAAAAGTCTCGAATATTACTACTGGAAACGTTTGCCTTTTGACAGGAAACGTCTAAAGTATTGGACGTTACAACAGCAAACGTTTGCTTTTGGACAGGTAAGGTCTTCCAAATGTCAATTCATGACATCTGATTGGTTGGTGCAAGTTAAACGTTTAAATTTATTAAACGTTTGGATTTATGGCGCGAACGGCCCTTCTTAAAAGGTACAGACATAATGAAGTTGAACATACCAAAGAAAGGCAGTCCTAGGATAAAAGTAACTCCGAAAATGGAAGCCGAAATATAGAATATTATATCACAATGACTTCCATTTTCGGAGTTACTTTTATCGTAGTCCTATAATGAGGGAAGTTGCACACGTTACGCTAACCTGGACTCAAACAAAATAGCTGAATTTTGCTCTTTATCTTGATACATAATTCCTCCAATACGTCAGTTTGGGATTCCAGATGAACACCATGTTAATTTAACCAGCATAAAGAAAGCAATATGATTATGATATCTTCTTTAACATGGTATTGTTGGTGTTGCGTTGCGAACTGACCTGTTGAGAATTCGATGGAAAAAGGGGCCAGTGGAATGAAGCCAAGGCCTAAATACCCACAGGGGATTAAGGTCAGTTTGTACAGAACATAAATGTACCTAGGGGTAAATAAGAGAGATTATACCTAGGGGTAAATAGAGATTGATTTAATGTTATGAGTGAGAAGGGCTGGGCATCAAGGTTGATGATGATTATGTCACAAGTTAGGATAAGACAAGACATGTATTACACTTTCTGGATATCCCACAGGTTGACTGGTGGAGTACAAGACAGGAAAAGATTATAAGATATGTTACAGCTTGCTCTTGTGAGAAAAGCAAACAGTGGCCTGCAAAGGTAATAATGAGACAATGGTGGCCAGGTTGACTGCTATGGTAGAGCATCTCTCACATATACACCTAACCAGCTAAACTATAATTTTCTCAGCAGAGTCCAAGCTTTGGTAAAGTGACGATACCAGTCTGCCATACTTTAGAGCGTATTAATCTCATATTTTGTGGGAAAACAATGAACAGAGTAATATTTAATGCAGATAAGGGATCAAATATATGCCAAGTGACTAAATATAGACATACAAAAGCCTTTCAACCACTAAGGATCCCCAAAACTCATCTCTGTAAAACTACTTTCATGCAGCGTAAGGCTATCCTGTGAGTCGGTTTGCACTTTTGTCCATTTCCCTACAGCATTCTGAAGAGCCTCTGGCTAACGCCAGATCTCAAAAAGAAAAGCCTTCCCCCTCCCTCATCTTTTGTTCTTTTTTTTTTTTTTGCTTTTTTTTTAAGTGCCTGTGAAGCTAGAGAATAATTTTATTCAGCCTTATCCTCATGACTAGATTTGGGGTCATTGTGAGTCAATTTTATAATCTCCCGAGCAGAGGATCATGGGTAATTTCAATATGGTGGACAGAAGGATGAAACAAAAATGTAGCTCTCTGTTTTTCTTAGTGTGGAAGTGTCTGAACTATATCAGACAATTAACTTCCTAATTTATGAAGCAGTTTTTGCAATGAAAATGGTATACATGGCAGTGTGACTAACGTCACAGGACCTACGAAGTAGGGTAGGCATCAGGCCTCCGATGCGCACTGAGCTCTTGGAAATCCCCCCGCCCCAAGTTGAAATCATGCCTATATTAAGATGGGCACGGCCCAAGTCAGAATCACCAGTGATTTTCATCAAAAATCACCAAAAAATTTCATCAAAAGTAGGTCGGCTCAGAACTTGCTGGTAACAATCTCCTAATGTACCTTCATGAAAAAAAATCCAGATTTTAATGTAAACGGTTCTCCTTGTTTTGCGGATGAAAGGTCTCGGATGGACTCACTGACTGACTGACTACCGGACAATTTGCAGATGGTAGCCTAGTTCGTAGAAAAATAAAAATATTGAAGAATCAGACAGAAAAATATCTTTTTGGAATACATCCCAAAATGCTCAGGCCAAATAGTGTTAATATGAATGTACCTGCTCTATAGTTACCAGTAGGAAGTCCTCCACTTCTCCATCAGCATTGACCGGCTTGAAGCTGCGAGGTAACTCTAGATCATAGACGAACTGGTTCTCAGCGAATAGGCCACGCTCATCCTCATAGAAATAACTGTTACAGTGAAAATACAACCAGATTAGATGACCATGCTAACTGCCAATGACTGTCAGAGAATGCACTCTTATAATATAAATGTGTTTAATCCTATTTCTTTGAACAAGGGTTATGTGTAACCCGGCAGCTCGCCTTTTGGGTATTCAATAACATGCAGCTTCACATAAAGATCGAGACCTTCAGGTTGCACATCACTGGCAATGACAATACATATTGCAATAAAAATTTGACTTCTTCGTCAGTGATGCTGAAGTTGGATTGAAACATGAACTATATTATAAAACTTGAAATAAAGATTACCTTTTTTTCCAAAAGTAAGCTTATACATGTCATTATGAATACATGTACAATTGAAATTTTGTCTGAGATGTGGGTGTGAAATGCCTGGACAAATATGGTTCGTGCAAAAGCTTGAGGTTAAATCATGATGAGGAATGGGATTCGATACCAAAATTGAAGGAAATGGTGTTCTTCATTAAAGGCGACACAAAATTCCAAACCACCAGGGTTAATATTTAATATTGT
>JAVTVY010045470.1:0-21516 GCA_036873755.1 Hanleya hanleyi
AAGACTCACGTACAAATATGGTACATGAAATACCGCAATCAACATACACGGCTACAGCACACATACCAAGATGGTCAGATAGGACCTGACTTGTAATACGAATCTGCCCTGAAGCCGACGGATTCGGTTGAGAGAGCAATATGTTACAGAAATTTATACAATGCCATAGCCGTTCGACTGGCGGACTGCCATCGTGCAACTTGCAACATTAGAATATAGCTGGGCTCCTGGGAAACGTTAAAGTACATTGGAGGTTCATAACGGTCAAATCTAAATGTCATATACTCTCTTTGAAATTAATCAATCTGTAACAATGTAATTTTGCAATACGATCGATTGAGCTTAAGGAAGTTCCACACGAATTCAAATTTACATCTACTGCGCATGTTCCTGCGCATACATCAACATAGGGATATTTGAATCGAAAAGAATAGAAAAGAAAATATTAACCCTAAAGAAAACAGTTGTGTGACCAAGGGACCCTCATGTTTATTAGATTTTCCGAATTAGAATGGTCCCAAAAACTCGTGGCATTTTGAGGAGAATGACAATTTCACTTCCTAGCAACTGTATTGTTATTCTATGAAATTTATCATGGATTTTCTGTCTAATCACCTTTCTCGACAAACTTTGCAACTGCTTCATGTTAACTCTCAGATTACATGTAATAATAGCCCTGTCACACTCACCCGCAATCACGCTGATGCTCCCACTGCGACCTGAAAAGTATGAAAGCGTGAGACAAGGCGCAGTAAGGTCTCTTGAGAACGATTTGGTGACGCAGTGGAAACTGTCAAGGACGGGAGAGGGTCGCCATGAGCTGCCTTGAACGCCAAACCTCGGCGCTTGTTTTGTTCATGCAGGAGGCTCTATTTTTATACACGCCGCACATGCGCAATGAACGAATTGCAAAGGTATTGAGAGCGTAGTGAGAGCGCAGCGGCAGCGTCTTGGACGCACTGAGAGCACACAGAGCGCAGTGAAAGCGCATTGAGAGCGCACTGATGATCAAACTGGGAACGCATAGGGTCGCAGTGAGAGCGTAATAAGCGAACGTACTGTAAGCTACTGTAAGCTACCTGGTGTCATGGATTTCACAATTTTCGGCGATGTCACTGCGCTTTGGTAAAAAAATTCAAAGTCCGGGAGCGCAAAGCGGTCGACGGCTGATCGCAGTAGAGTGTGACAGGCGTATTTTACTGTCAGACTGGAAATTGTTCAAGACTTCAATGAGGGAGCGTATGCAAATGTTGAGTGAAAAAGTATTCTATAAACATCAGGTTGATTTGACCGCTCAGGACTGCAAAAGCTGTATTACCCCGCTGCATGTTACATCGTATTGTCCTTTAATTATAGTATAGGCTCCCCTCCGTAGTTTCGTATTTTTGACCAGTTCGCTTCTGCAGACCAATGTGCGACGGAAATATCCCTACTGATATTAATTATGTTTCCCCCAACTATGTTGAGGGAGACATCTAGTGTTTGTACTGTCTGTCCGTCCCCTTTCCTTGTCAGCAAGATATCTCGAGAACTACTGGACGGAATTTCACCAAACTTGGATGGAAGCTTCATTGGGATGGCCCCCTCGTTTGATCAGGTGTTGGTATATGTGCGTGCGTTCATCCGTGTCCGGTGTCCGTCCGTCCATCTACGTGTACATGTATATACAGGCCTTGTCAGCAAAATATCTCGAGAACTACTGGACGGAATTTCACCAAACTTGGACGGAAGCTTCATTGGGATGGCCCCCTCATTTGATTAGGTTTTGGTGTGTGTGCGTGCATTCATCCGTGGCCGGTGTCCGTCTGTTCGTCCATTTACTTGTACATGTATATACAAGCCTTGTCTGCAAGATATCTTCAGAACTACTGCACGAAATTTCACCAAACTTGGATGGAAGCATCTTTGGGATAACCCCCTTATTTGATTAGGGTTTGGTGAGTGAGTGCATTCATCCATGTCCATTGTCTGTCCGTCCGTCCATCTAATTGTGCACGTATATACAGGCCTTGTTTGCAAGATATCTGGAGAACTACTTGACGGAAGCTCATCAAACTTGGATGGAAGCTTCAATGGGATAGCCCTCTCATCTGATTAGGTTTTGGTGTGTGTGCGTGCGTTCATTCATGTCTGGTGTCCGTCCGTCTGTCCATCTACTTGTACATGTATATGTATATGTATATACAGTCACTGTCTGCAAGATATCTGAATAACTACTAGACGGAATTTCACCAAACTTGAATGGAAGGTTCATTGGGATAACCGCCTCATTTGGTTAGGTTTTGGTGTGTGTATGCATCCATCCGTGTCCATCGTCCGTCCATCCATCTACTTGCAAATGTACATACAGGCCTTGTCTGCAAGATATCTTGAACTACGGGACAGAATTTCACCAAACTTGAATGGAAGGTTCATTGGGATAGCCCCCTCATTTGATTAGGTTTTGGTGTGTGTGTGTGCATTCATCCGTGTCCATTGTCCATCCGTCCGTCCATATAATTGTACATGTATATACAGACCTTGTCTGCAAAATATCTGGAGAACTACTTGACGGAATTTCACCAAACTTGGATGGAAGCTTCATTGGGATAGCCCCCTCATCTGATTAGGTGTTGGTGTGTGCGCGAGCGTTCATTCGCGTCCGTCCGTCCATCTACTTGTACATGTATATACAGGCCTTGTCTGCAAGATATCTAGAAAACTACCTGACGAAATTTCGCCAAACTTGGATGGAAGCTTCATTGCAATAGGCTCCTCATCTGATTAGGTTTCGGTATTCATGCATGCTTTTGTCCGGCCGCCTGTCCATCTACTTCTACGTGTATAGACAGGCCTTGTCTGTAATATCTGGAGAATTACTAGACGGGACTTCACCAGACTTGGATGGAATCTTTATTGGAATGGTCTCCACATCTGATTATGTTTTCGTGTGCGCGCATGCATCCATCTGTTCATGATGTCCATTTTTGTTACATGTATGTACAGGACTACTCTTCTCTACAAGATATGTGGAGAACTACTGGATGAAATTTCACCAAACTTGGATGGAAGTCTCATTGAAATAGCCTTGTGATCTAATTAGGTTTTGGTGTGAGCTAGTGCTTGTGTGTCCATGCAAAATATGCTTGTCTGTCTATCTGTCCAATTTTTGTTCACTCCATATCTTGGAAGCTACTGAAGGCAGATGCATGAAACTTCTATACAGTACAGCATGTATGTTATAGGTGTGCCTCTTGTATCTTTTGCATCTTTCCGATATTGTGATCAATTTCGAAATAATTGATGCTTCACAATTACATGTATTTCACAATGGTTGGATGCTGTAGGTGTCGGCAATCCACTCATTGCTATATAAATCCCGACCCCTCACTTGGCTACTGCAACAATGAAAATCGCCTCTTCGCAATTCATATTTTTAGATGCACAGCTTTGTTTAGGATACTCATCGCTACATTAATTTTATAGCACTTTCCCTTAAATAATGTGCCCATTCAAGGCAAGGTAGGAGGTTGGGGGAGACGTATGTTTTTGCTTAAAAGAACAACCAACATAGGCTTCATGCCGGAGCGGCAACTCAAGGGTCAAAGCGGAACCTCTAGTTGTAAAATTGGGAATTTGATTTCCTTTTTTGATTATGTTATAAAGAGTACAATTCAGATTTCAAGTTTTAATGAAAAGCTCTATGATTGTGTATTTTTTGTTCAGTTGGAAGAAACATACAGTATCAAGGAAACAAACTCGAGGCGCCCTAAAGCCAGCGAATTTTAACATTTGGTCTAAATAAGGATGAAAAAGGGCTGGCGATAATCTATCCACATATTATATCTTCAAATCTCCCAGACATACCCATTAAATATGTAATATCCCTTACCAAAAAATCCTATAGGATTCCTATAAGAAAATGTCCTATACGATCCCATAGGATTTTGCCTATAGGACAGTCCTATAGGATTGTGCTATAGGACAGTCCTATAGGATCTTATAGGACAGTCCTATAGGATCTTACGGGACAGTCCTATAGGACACTCCTATAGGACTGTCCTATAGGCAAAATCTTATGGGATCCTGTAGGACATTTTCCCACAGCAGTCCCATAGGACTGTCCTATTGGACCCTATAGGACTGTCCTATTGAATCCTATAGGACTGTCCTGTAGCATCATTTATGAAGTTCAGCAATATTCCATAGCTATTTTCAGGGTACTCTTCTGAAAATGAGGTGAACCTTTAAATGTGGAGTTCAGTAAATAAAATGGATCAGGTCAACTCGCTTCTGGTCCCTGATATCACTGAAGTCATGGCACATACACAGCGTCCTGAAGTTTTTAAAGGAATAACCTCTTACAGCAACTACATGGAACAGCAGTGATTGCTCTCTAAACAGTACTGATCAAATAATTACTGTGTACTGGACAGAAACTGATCAGTAATGTTCAGATAACACACAGATACTATTACGTAACATGTAAGACATGTTACCCATGAAGACATTTAACAGAAGCCGATCCGTGCATACGGACATTTTATTGTGTCAAAATAACGCAGGATACACATAAATATAGAGGGTATATATTAGAATGACATAATATCAGTGTGCCATGTTGTCACTGGGGAATGATGTGGGGAGCCTCTCTGTGCTTCTCCTTCCGTCTGTAGCACTTCTGTTCGCCATTCAGTTTGGCCTTCATAGAATCCTGTATATCTTATCCTTGCCAGGAAACTTCTTTTGGTAGTACTTTAGCGAAAGGGGTAAAAGAAAATATTTAATTAGCACATCATTAAAAGACATTTAGAAGTAGGGCTGCAATGCAGAAAAGAAATGCATTAAACTTGCCAAAGGCTTGGAACCCCAATTTATATACTCAGTCAAATAGGCAGCTGCAAGTTTGTGGGTAACCAAGTTTAATACTTGGGCAATTTTACTTTGATTGGCTCCTTATTTAAGTATTACAGCATTTTATTATAGCGGGGTAATTTAATTTGAATACCTGGCTTATGGGACGCTAAGCGCTCAAAATGTTTTTGTCACAGTACATAAAACTGATAAAAGATCCGAGATATTTTCAAAGACAAGAACAATTACCTTGTATAGCAGTTATCTTGTCTTGATTGATTCAATGAGTGGTTTTACGTCTGCATCAGGTCTAGTATTTGACTCCACACCAGTCAGCGTGTGTGTAGCCATCTCAGCTCTTGTGAATAAAGCTGACATTAGATCCATGGCCATCTTTAGGGGATCACTCCGGATGATGTTCTGTACAACTCGTCTTGGCAGATATACATTACCAGACACCACCGCCTGAAAGATGATAAAATAACTGTTGTAATATTCTGCGTGAATATAAATAGCATCAACTTGTTTCAGTAGGCTACCAAAATGATCAGTCATTCACTATAAAATTGTTCTTCGGGTATCACTGTTTTAAACATATTGTACTTATGTAAGGATATCCCAATTTACCTTTCTCTGTATATATCATTACATTCCTATGGATATGGAATAGGTCTTTGGATTATGGACGCGGATATTCTTTAATGGACGACGACTGAATTATGAATGACGGACTAGACGCTTGTATTGGGCTAAGAGTTTGTAATGGAGTATAGATAAAGCCTTTTATTATTATGAACGATAAAAAAACATATGACTTACAAGGTCAACATCTAATTCGGTGGTATGCTGTGAGATGGCGAAAACTGGAGATTGCTGTCCCAGGGTACCTGGTGTTCGAACAACCAGCGGAGATGGAGCTGGTGACTGGGTAGTCGGCATAGAGAGGACTCTGGTACAAGTGGAGCAGCATGTACCATCGGTGAGGGATGTCTCTCTGGTAGTTGTCTCCTGAGCACAATTGCACTGACAGCTTTGCTTCACTTCCTGTACAAGTTGTGACAAGTCCAAAACCATTCTTGGAAGATCTAATGAGAGAACAAAAAACAATAGAAATGTATTCGCAAATGCACCATAACATATTGAGGATAGTTAAATTACAATACGGATCATGTGTACATTCTCATGCTATTTAAATGAGGTAATTATATTATAAAGGAGATAATTCATTACGCTGAGAATCATGCATGTGTAAAATGCGAAACCACTGATGGCTGATCTGAAGAAAAGCATTTGAGCAAATTTGTTTGGAAAATAGTTATTGCAGAATATATGTGTATAAGGACACCCTTCCATATATTTCCAAATACATATTCATGCATACGTCTTATTCCCTTATTTGGCCATCTTGCATACAGAAAGAATGCTGAAAGAATGCTGAGCCAGACTTACCTTTCAGACTTTGCAAAGTTTCATGAAGATCGCCAATGTCTGCTCGTAGCTTCCTGTTTTCTTCCTCAATTCTTCGTAATGTCTGTCGCAGAGTGCCATCATCATCAGCAACACTCTCGATGTCGGAAATCTGGAAACAAAGGATTAAGTATTTGATCAGTTCATGGACTTTTGAATGACAAACTACATTGTAGTTAAATAAATGCAGATGCTGTATGAATATGGCCTGTGTTGGTCAACTGTTATAGGACTATTTCATTCACGAAAAATGCAAACACAAAAAATGAAAGCTACATGTAGATGTGATGGAGAAAACTATAGTATGGTTACATTATGTGGTGCACTGTCAATAATGTAATTTATACTTACATTAGCATATGTTTCTGATGTTTCGGCAAACGAACCTCCTTCCTCATCACTGTCGTCTTCTATAACTGGCAGAGTCTTCTACAAAATACGTGATATATCAATTAGTTAAGAATCAGCCCCATTAGTTAATTTACAGCCCCATTCGCACAGTGTGACTTGTAGCAGCAACTTGTAGAATACAAGTAATTACTTGCTTTACGAGAATTGGCCTTATAAAATTTACATTCAATCCAAGACACAAACTCGGTATCAAAAATCAATAAATCAATAACTACCTTAGAATATCTGCTCTGCCCCATAATATGGTCCAACCTGGATTTAAAACCACCAGTGTGAATAGTGGTCTTCTTCGTCTGAAAAGTTAAATAAATTTAATCCATTGTAACATTGTTGCTTAGATATATTTGTTATTTGAATTCATATTGCATATCGTCATTAAATAATATTGCAATGGATCAACGCTAAATGAAAACGCAATCACAATTGGAAAAAATATTGAGAATGTACACTAATATGATTTTAACAATGTTCGTCATCCAGTTGTATTGGTCATGTAATATTGCCTGATGCTATTTCCTCTTTGGCGAAGAAGTAATTCAACAATAGACGCTGCATGATTTCCATGATCACATGTCTGCTCCGAGTCGATGAAATATGTGCCTCGAACATGTCCGATTGGTTGCATGAAATGTTCTCATTTTCAAGATGTGGGTACAGATGTACAATTGAATTATGCAGCAATCCTTGGCCTTGATCAAGAATAGTGCAATAAATAGACAATTTAAATATAGCCTGTTATCATGGATATAGGAAATCTGATCATAATTTATCCTGCTTTTCCTGGTCACATTTTTATCATAGCAAATATCGGTTATGCCAACAGTGTATTTGTTATCAATTTATTTTAATAAATATTCCTTTGCGATTTCATCAGAACTTTGGTATGGAAATATTCTCACATCTTCTGGAAATATAAGCAGGAAACGATATACATTTCAAAACAACAAGTGAGGATGTCAACTGATTTATTGAGAGCTAACATGCCCCCCCCCCCCTCAAACTTCCTAGCAAGTTAAATCCTACGGTTTGACATGAACAGGAAATACACAAGCAGTGGTGTGATATAACCTATTTATCTCACCCTCCGGGGTATTTCCTTCAGGGGTGCATGGCCAATCTTCACATGAGGTCCCCAAGCCTGGGCTTTTCCAGCTGACAATGCAACAATGGCAATTCACACTGCCTGGATGAACCTGGGTAGATCTGAAAGGAATTTTGAGACAGATTTGAGTTATGGATATTTCTTTGTGAATTCCAGGCTAAATGAGGCTAACTGATTTATTTCATTAATTTTGACTGCAAATATAAGGTTAAGTGCTGCAGTAGTTACTGAGAAGATTATCAATTGTTTAATATGCCAAGTATATGAAGAGAAACTTGTTGATAGTTAAAGCTCAGAGGGTCCACATTACAACATTCTGAGTTTAACTAGAAATTAGAATTGTTTTTGCCAATTAAGTTATAACATTATAATTATATTTATAACTTACTTACCATCACTACATGTAGCTTCACTTATCACCATCTGCAATACAGTTCTTTAAACCTCAATAGTTCCAGCTTAACATGAACAAATCAACTTTGTTTTCCTGCTGTTGTTGTTATTCTCATATGACAGCATGGTGGCGCCACCAGTGGCCAATTAAAATATACCGGTACAGGGGAGATAACTCTCCTCAAATTGTTGAATTAATGCCATCAAGTCAATTGCTAATGTAATAGACTACCAGGAAAATAGAATAATATTATCTGTATATAATTGGTGATAATGAAGAGGGTAGAGTATTCATTAATGGACATTTTTTTTCTTGAAAATCATGTTAGAACTGGAGTATTCTTCTAAAATTATTTTCTTCATTATGTCCAATTTTATTATAAAATCTTTGGATTGGACTGATTATTAATTAATTATTTATTAAACTTATTAATTTTATTATAAAATCTAAATTCAACAAGAAAATCCCCCAGTGACATCATTGTATCTAACAAAATGGGGAGGTATTAATTAACACACAATTATATGGGGGAAAACTCTGATTTCAGCCTCGATTTTAGATACAACGGAAGTAACAGCAGCTCTTAACAAAGATCGGCTGTTCTATCAATTACGGTGCCGTAATTGCCACCCGCGCAACTGATGGATTTTTAACCTAGGCCTCAATGGAGCGTAGCAGGTTTTTACTAAAAATCTTAGCTCAAACTTGAGATAAATTTCTACAACTTGAAGAGAAAGATAGTACATCTCTTCAAATTATCATGCTAAAATGGATTCTGAACTATACTTTTTTGAAGTTTTTTCCATATACTTCTGTGTTAAAATTAAGCTTTTCAGAGGGAGGAAAATACCCCAGTGACGTCATTGTATCTACCAAAATGGGGAGGTATTAATTAACACACAATTATATGGGGGAAAACTCAGGATATTTCAGCCCCGATTTTAACACATAATGTGACCATATGTACTATATTTCCGTTGATAGGACAGCCGGTATATAACTTTTTGCTCATTCAGGTTAATCAGGGCGAACCGGTAAAATATCATATTGCACTGTTGGGGGAGTTTGGTTCGCTGGGAAAAGTCATAACATGACGGGCGGAAGTCTTAACGGTATCTGTAAACAATGGTAGCATTAACTATTTGAAACAGCGCGAGCAGAAATGGTATTTCAGACCAGTTTAATGCAGTACCGTACCGGTAGAATAAGCCCACTTTATCTTTGATCGGGAAATTAACGCATTAGACAATATGGAAGACTACCCCCTGTTTTCCAACATTCAACTCTTGTAAATTATTTATTTATATTCGCTGCGACGCAGGCTTATTTAGGCCTCCTCTGTCGTCCACTGAAACCCAAAATTCTTTGTTGCGATACACACACATTGTATCAAGCTGTTTCTCTTTTGGAAATGCTATAAAACCAGAGGAGATGAAGAAAAAAGTACTAGTATTTATGTTTCCTCATTGTTATTGTTATTCATTATTTAATTATTTATTTTAATATCTAGCGCTGCAAAAGGTCTTAAATTAACGAAGAAATGTACCGTGAAATTTAAATAAAACATTGAGTTGATGGGCCGCGAAATCCGTATGGGAAGCGGCCCTTAAACTACAATTTCAATCAATCAAAAAAAGTACATTTCTACATCTGCTGCCTTATCTGCTGGAAATCTGTTGCCACCATGAGGGGATATTTTTTTATTCATTGGAAGAAATTTATTTTGTGTCAATAAACAATTGAACTATAAGGTGAAAATTCCCAATTATTAAATTCTGCGGATAGTAAGCTTATACTTTATTTTCTAGATTTGATGAACTGTTCAAATTTACTTGATCGATTGTCCAAAAATGGAGATTAATTTTGATCTCAATAAGCTTATTGAACAATCAGATGGTTTACAACAGTATGGACACTTCCTATTTGCGGTCTTAACTGAATAGTTAAGAACCATATACATCTAAACTGACTACATGGTCAAATAACATTTTGTAATGAATCATTTTAGATGTTTTTTGTCTCCTTTGGAGTAAAGCGAATGTAAAGTTTGGTTTTCAAGAAGATTGTTTACCATGTTAGTATTTGTATATATATGCATATTCTGAATCTGTATTTAAGAATTGCATTATTATGTCATTGTATAGTACATTTGCTGATCCCTGCCGTGGACTAACAAATACTGAAATCGAGGTAATGCGCTAACATGCTTCTTTTTCTGATTTTTAATTGGAATTGGATTAAATTCATATCTTCCAATAAATTAATCAATGAAGCATTGTATCAGTTGGATCATATATCATTACATGCATATAAGCTTACATACTCGTGCTAATATTTGCGAATGATAACAGACAAAATACTTTGATTTCTTGCCTTATGTTCAATATTTGTAAATATGTATCATGCAGAAAAAAATTATAAAAAAAACATTGCTTTTATGAGATTTTTCACATTTTCCACCTATTATGTGCTTTTCTTTACAATGTATGCATGTAAAATGTGTTTGGTTCCTCACACTCTGTCACATGTGAAGGACAAAAACAATTCTTAATGGATAGAATGGCTGTCCTATAGGACACATACATGTTCTATAGCATAGAATAATCCATCCTATAGGACAGATTTATCTATCCCTTAGGATCCTATAGGACAGAATTATCTGTCCTATAGGATCCTAAGGGACAGAAGTAACTGTCCTATCGGATCCTATAGGACAGTTCATCTGTCCCATTGGATCCTATAGGACAGATCATCTGTCCCATTGGATCCTATAGGACAGATCATCTGTCCCATTGGATCCTATAGGATTTTTTGGTAAGGGATTACTTGATATTACCCAAATATTACTTTGGGGCAGAAGTGATACGCTATCATAACTTGTTTCTATCTATCTTACACTTGCTGGAAAACCAGGTTGCCATTTTAAAATTAGGTCAAAATGTCAATTTGAGGTCAAAAGTCTAATATGGTGAACATAGACCCGAACACCGCTTTTTTTGTTGGATTGCTTCTTGGGTGACCTGTTTTGTACGAATTCTACTCAGTGATCCGAATTGAGTTTGTATTTAAACAAATCAAAGAATGCGCAATGCTTACAAATGCAGGTGTTCATTTGGGAGAATATATTTTGCAAAGCTAGTGAGGAATGGTCTAAATGCCGTCTGGGTCCATACGATCGAAGAAATCAACAAATAGATTATATTATCTCAAGTTTAACTGTTGTTTCCATCGTTAAAGTGATTAATAACGTGACAGAACTAGACCTACTCCAATCTATGTTTTACACAGTCTCATGTGGCAGAATCAACCCCTGTTAAGAGACCACATACACTCGTCCATTGATATGTCACATTGTCAGTTGACACGGGGGGGGGGGCGTTTCAACAAACATGACTTTTCAATGCGGGAGAGAGGTAGCCAAAGTTTACAATATTTTTCAACCTTTGGTTCCAATCTTTGTAGATAATCAATTGAAGTGGTGCTTTCGGATAGAAAAATGTTTTCATAGTCGTGCTCAATGGTTATTCGTGAGCTTCGCTCTTGCCCTAAAATATAAACTTTCCGACACTAACCATTCGTCAAATAACAATTGAGCACGCCTATTAAGACATTATTTCTTAAGTAGAACGCTTTACCCTATCACTTAACGCGGTGACCTGACTTCGACCCCGTTGACCTAGAGTCACGAAACGTGGCCAGTTGGTTACCGTGGATGTTACACGTAATACATCGTGATATTTGAAACGATGGCGACCAAACCGGAAGTGATGTCATCAAAGCCGTAAATAGCCGTGATATACCAAATGGTTTGGGTTAGAGACATGGGATCTTCATCAATGGATAACAGAGGCAATACGTTGATATCCATCTAGAACGTCATGATGACGTCATCAAAGCGGAAGTAGATCTATATCCCGAGAACTATGATAGACGTGTGAAAATTTCACCTATGGATACCTTATAGCAAAGGCGTGTATTGAAAAGTTCCAACATCATAATAAATACGCAATCGTCGTATATTGTAATACATATTTTATTACACAACTAGTTACACTACAACAGTCAAAACCTCACTGCAAACACATAAAATTGTAAAACTTGTTTTTAATATTCACAAATTATTTTTTATTTATTCTTTACAATATTTTTGTTCATATTTTCGAATCGTTACTGTCCAATTCATATTCCCCTCCTCTCATTTTCTGGAATATGCCCTTTTTCTGTTCGATACTCTATTTGATAACTTCCTCATAGTCGATATTCTTTAATCTTTGAAACTGACTGGTTTTCTCCAAAATTTCTTTATGAATATAACCAGTTTTCAGTGACGTCGAAAGATAATTCTGACTGGGGGGGGCACTATCCTAGCACTTTAGGCGAGGGTCCAGTGGCCGCGTAGGCCCCGGAAGTTGCGGGGTTCTAGACGGCCGTAGGTGCGTTTTGAGAGAATACCGACAAATAAAACGCATATTTTTTCTCACATATTTCAACTGTTTTAATACTAGTTTGGTAAAAAAAATAATTAAAAAACTGCTAGCACACACACAGGAAACTTCTGCACGAAATCCGGATATTAGATTAATATAACTCCGTCCTCATTTCCGTCAAATAAACAACTCGTTCAAATTTCCAGCGGTGCAAATTCGATTTGAATCAGTCAAACTTTCCAAAACAATTGACCCGTCGTTCATTTACAGATGCAAATGACTTCTCGACTCCTTTCAAGTCCAACAGCTCCGTCATGTCCCTGTGGGTATGCAGTAGCACTGCGTTGTTTAGGCGCTGTTGGGTCATGTTGGAGCGTAGATAAGTCTTGAGGCGTCTCAGCGTAGAGAAGGAACGGCAACTATTGCATTATAGCAACTAGTGTTCGAATACTCGTCACGCGTTGCAGAGACGACAACTCATCACCGCCCATCTCCTTCGCTGTTTGAACCAGGTCAGATAGGGTTTTCAACTGCAATGCCAATTTCTTCATGTCCACATCTCGTCCATAAATTTCCACGAGCAGCAGAGGAATCTGGACTTCGGATTCCTCTGGGACGTCAAATTTCCGGGCCATATCCACCGCAACAACCGTCCATTTCGTGTATTTGTATTGTATTATTTTTATTAATTATTGAATATCGGAACAGCATAATATTATTATATGTTTACTGATTTCTAATCTATCCTACTTACGTTTTGCTTCGGAAGAAATCAAGGATATCACGCTGTGGTCTCTTCGACATGATGTTAATTTTGGGAATGTATAAAGATGGGTTTGAAAACGATGCGTAGAACCGAAGTGCTGACCTTACATTTTAGATCATTTGCATTGTCGCCGAGGTCACAGCTATGCCCTACGCTATACTCCGGCAAAGTTGTGGTAGCAGTGTGGTAGCATGTCTCTGGTGGAGCGAGAATGGATCATTTGGTGCACTGGTATATCGAACTCGATTGACCCGTACCCATTTCTGGCATGTTACAACGCACGGTCCGCAGTAATAAGAACAGAAGTACCAATAGTAGTCGGGGCTGTTAGGGATATTTTGGTTCACATTCTTTCAAAAGCACCAAATTTGGCCCATATGTCGCCCATACCATACTATGCCGATTTTTGACGGGCGCCAAGACGGGCGCCCCCTAGGGTCGCCATATTCGGCGAAATTCAATATGGTCGCCATCCTGGTTATAGTTGAATAACTAAAAGGGTTAGAAATGTGAATAATAGCACTTTTTAGTGGTTTTTGGGGTCAGATAATCTGATTGTGATCTTATTTCAACGATTTTAGGTCAAGGTAACCTTTAAGGTCACCCTAAAGGGCATTTTGGAGACAAATTCGCCATTATCAGTGGTTTTGGGGCAACATATATAAACTGCCTCATTCTATTGGTTTCCAGGTTTGAGTAACCCGAATCTGGCCTTATTTTGGCGATTCGGGGCAATATTTCATTTGAGAGTCGCGATAGAGGTCATCCGAACTAGAGGTCAATTGTAGGTATAACACCAAAAGAACCACAAATAATACCATAGAGGTTTGTGGCATTCTCCGATTCTGATCCTATTTTGAAGATTTGAGGTCAACCCATTTTGGGGTCAAAGGTCAAAGATCAACATTTACCACTAAGAACAATCGAACGAAGAGTATTCGGGAACAAATTATATTAAAATACTCCGGAGATGACATCTGCTGACAAAATGCTATAACTATGCCGCTACGCCGCTATGTGTATTTAAATGTTCGAAATACAATATAAAGACCGCTTTAGCAACAATATACCAATGATTATTGGTATCTATACCTTCTGGCTTGCGCTATCAAGGAACTGTGAAGTCGGGTCGCACCCAGTAAGGCTGTGGAAGAGGGGTAGTGCCAAGGATTTGACGGACCGAGATCGGAACAAACGGTATGGACTGAATGTCACAATATTTCTTTCCAGTACCGAAGTCCACCAAGAGTTCCGATAGACCGAGGGTCTTCAAAGACCGGACATCGCTGTCCATCGTGCGAACATAGGTTGTTGTATGACCCTTCTCCGTGGCATGTGCTAGATGCAGGAGGACCCTAGTGTCCGCCTCGGAATGGTTGCACGGTTGAAGTATTGTGAGGTCATAACGCCTGTTGAAGAACACGGACTCAAAACGGGTACACAGAAGGAGCTTTCCGCTCATGTCAGTCTTGGACATCTGTGTGCTGATGAATGAGAACGGCTCCTTTTTGTTAACATCTTTTAAGAAGCCGCTGATCCATTCATACTTCGGGATTTTAGGGGTTCAGGAAAAAGTATTGTGGCATTCCAGTCCAAACCATCTGTTCCGATCTTGGTCCGTCAAAGTCCGTGGCACTACCTCTCTTTCACAGCTTAACGGGGTGCAAGACGACTTCACAGTTTCTTGGATGTGGCAAAAAGACCGCCTGGGCAGCCTGTACAAGCATATCGGACCCCACCGACACACTAGTTGCTCTCACGCATGATCCTGACACTCTCGAGTCCGTGCATATGGAGCTTATAGAACGCTTCATCGTACTCATCTACAGCAAGGGATGTGACGCAGCCGGTGTCAATGAGGCGAAGCATCACCTCTTCACTACTGCAACCAGATCGCTGGAAAACATCCCACCTCCCAAGCCGCGCTTTTGCAGCATGTGAAGCAAGCGCTGCTGCAAGCGAGTTTCTACTGGAGTCGCTTCACTCCAGCAGGAAATCCCTGACTTCAGTGAGTGGAGCTGGAACAAAGATTGCACCAGTACATGGCAACCGCTATGGACCACTCTCAGCGCTCTTCTATGGCATATGCCATTCTCATGCACTGAGGCTGACTCAAGGCATGCACGGGAAGGTGCAAATGCAACTGTGCCGATGTCCGATACATGACCCTCTGCAAATGCGAAGGCGGGTGCGTTTATAACTTGGGCGATGATGACAAGTATTATTTATTGCTGGCATCATAGCGCGCAAGCCAGAATGCATATGTAGTAAAAGTAATCATTGGTATACTGTTGCTTAAGCGGTCTTTGTTTTGTATTTTGAACATTTAAATGCACGTAGCGGCATAGTTATAGCATTTTGTCAGCAGATGTCATCTCCGAAGTATTTTAGTAACGTTTGTTCCTGAATAATCTTCTTTCGATTGTTTTTAGTAGCAACTGTTGATCTTTGACCTTTAATTCTCAAATGAGGTGACCATGACCTCAAATCGTCAAAATAAGGTCAGAATCTAATTCTCCGATGCCGCAAAGCCCTATGGTATTATTTGTGATTCTAGCCCTTTTGATGTTTCCTATAATTGACCTCCGGTTGACCTCTGTTTCGGGGGACATCTGTCATGAACCTCACATGCAATATTGCCTCAAATTGTCAAAATATGGCCAGATTCGGGTTACTCAACCCCGAAAATCGATAAAATGAGTTAGTTTGTATATCTCGACTAAAAACCACTAAAAATGACGAATTTGACCCCAAAATGACCTTTAGGGTGACCTTGACCTCAAATCGTTGAAATAAGATCAGAATCAGATTTCCCGACTCCGATAACCACTAAAAAGTTGTATTATTTATGATTGTAGCCATTTTATTGACTGACCTCTAACCCGGGTGGCGGCCATAATGAATTTCGCCAATATGCCGGCCCCAGGGGGCGACTACCTTGGCGCCCGTCAAAAATCGAAAAGGTATTGTATGGGCGACATATGGGCCAAATTTGGTGCTTTTGGAAGAATCTGAACCAAACAGTCCCTTTTATGCCCTAACCGCCCCGACTATAGTATGAATATGTGATTTAAATTTAGCATCATCAAACTGTACAAAATCTGGGGGGCACCCCCTGGTTTTCGTGACCCCCCCCCCCCCCACATCCCGAATACAATACAATCCTAATCACTGATCCTAATTATTTTTTATCAAAATGAATTCCAGGTCATTTCCAGAATATTAGCGCAATCACGCCTTGATTGTGGCTGTTTACTTGAACACCATGGAGATGTAAAGCACATGGCATTCGAACGGCCCCTAGCCCCGGCGTTAAGCGGAATTAGATACAGGCTAAGAATCGTGGTACCAGAGATCTTGCACAGTACGATAGTATGTCAATGTCATACGTGCTCATTTACGTTACAACATATGCTGTAGACTTATGAAACAATTTCCCGTTAATGATACTGGTGATACTTACAGAGTTGTCGACACAGTGGTGACAGAATTTAGAACACGACCGGTGCCTTCGCAGGTAATTTCGAATATGGCGGATGCAATCTCACGGTACCTTGCCAGAGCGACGTCGTTGAGCAGTCCAAAATTTCCTATTTTGTATAGCTGTTACTAGGGGTATCAGTTTGTAAAGCCCCGTTGTGTCTAACCCATGTTGAGATCGCTAGAGATTTACATTTCCAGGTACACATGCACAATCAACCCACAATGCACTATTTCGCAGGGATGATTCCTGTCGTCTCCTTTGGTGACACACCGGTGTCTCTAACCTGGTCATTCCCGTCAGTTCCACTTCTGCGTGAGCATGTGCAATCAATCCACATTGCCCAAATGTGCATGCTGGGTTCCATGGGTATCATTCCGTTGAATCCATGAATCTCTAATCTCTGTCGTTCTTGATAGAGAGTTCTACTTTCGGTTGCTTATTCACCGTCCAACTATAATGCTTTATTGCGTATGACTGAATCCAGTGATATCATTTGCTGAAAACCCGGTGATTGTAACTTGTTCACGATGAGTTGCCTCCCTTATCTGGGTGGTGCTTAGTTGGTTCGTCGCGATATAACTGAAATATTATTGAAAGCGACGTTAAATTCTATTCACTTACTCACTTTCTTATTATTGAAATTGGTTGAACCAATTGCAATGTTGAAGTTTCTCTTCTTTGATATATAAGCAAATCCAATGACCTATAATAGAACAATGAATAGCTGAAGAAAATATCATTGACTTGCTGACAGGCAACTTTTGAGTTAGTTGAAAGACATGTAGTTTCCTGTGTTGTGACGTGGGATTAATGATCAATTGATGGAACTGCCAGAATAGACATCAACGAAGCAATATCTCCCAGAAGTCCCGGATGAATTCCAAAGTGCCCAAAGGCGGGGATGTCATGTGATCTCGGAGATGATGTATCAGAGATGTCATCTATTTGGAATAGGCTACTTTGGGCCTTTTCTGTCAATGCGTTTTCGCCTGTTTCACAGGTTTAATATACCAGTGTGGAGGCCTATACTGCCGAAATTATTAATGTCACAAGCCGTCTCCTCTGCCATCTTCGCCGCCAACCATCCACGCTGTGACCGGTCTTCCACGTGCTAACAGACATAGGGGTCACGTTAATATAGACCTGGTTAGACGACGAGCAATACTCTTAGAAATTACGACCTCTATATAATTCGTGTCTGAATATCTTAACCACCTGGTCTGGTCGATTTGGGGATGTGACGCAGCCCGCTGAGCCGGGATGCCATTACTCCCACTTTCCCACAAATATTCTCCTTACTTCTTGGACTAGGGGGCTGACATCCAAGGTGGCTGCTACGATAAAGTCATATTATGAAAATGTTCTGTTAGAAGTAGTTTAGAACATTTGGATTGATAGGGACATGATGCTCCCTATAGCAGCGATCCCCCAAGGCTCCCAGGACTGGTTGAGTTGAAGTGTCAACTAGTCATGATCATCTTTTATTGATATAATACAAGCTGATCAATATGTTGCTTCTATTCTCTTCTGGCCCATGTTACACGAGTCGTGTGAGCATGTGTGATACTATTATACGCAAGATAACACGGGTGGTGTAAAAAGATGCCGGCGTAATGACAAGAAGTCAAATGACCCCACAGGCATATATACTGACTGTATAATCCTAAAAACATCACAACGACCCAATGCCATATTAGAAGATAACGGCCACTCGAGAATGCGCTAAAGTGGTCGATTATCGCATTCTCGGTCCGGCGCTCTATCGCGGTTTCATCAACCACTGGGTAGGGACAATTATATATCAAAACCTAGTCTAGACCTTACACCAAGAAAAGCACTCCAAAACTTACTAAACAATACCAATATGATTATTAAAGAAGCCGATAAGGGAGGCGCTGTGATTATAATGGATTGCATTTTTATCGGAACAAAATCAGTTTAATGTTTCTCGATAGAAACACTTGCAATCTGCTATCAGACAAGAAAGACAAACAACTTTTCTCCGAACTACACAATTTAGCACTAACGCATAACCACGTTCTAACCAAATCTGAACAACAGTATATTACGGATTTTGATTTTAAAATGAAGTCTACAAAATCATCACAGTTACTGTATGATATTGATAATACATCATGCTTGAAATAACTTCGTAATTCTCTCCATATAAATCTCCAGTACTGTTGTTTCGTGTTCCGGGGTTCAATTACATAGAGACATCGCAATGTATTCGTATTCGAGATGACAAAAGTCATTGATGTCGTATAAAGTAATAACCGGCGGTCCGTGTGTGTGTCGCCTATATTACATGCCAAGTGAAATTGTCGAACCGCACACACCTCTATTGACCTCTGTGCCATGAACACGAATACATTCTGACGTCTCACTATGTAATTGAGCCCCGTTACATGGATCAACCGTTCTGGAGTTTTATGTGAAGAGAATTACAAAATTATTTCAAGCGTGATATATTATCAATATCACGGAGTAATGGTAGTCATTTTGGGAAGTTTAGTTTGTTATACACGCTTCAAAAGTTGATTTTGACACGCGCCAAAGAAGACGTCCTATTAAAATAGAAAAATGGATCACATAAATTTCACAAATCCGTAATTATTAAAACAGCTGTTGAAGCAAAAAATTAAATAAAAAAGAACGCTGAATATGTCACCGGTTTACGGCCAGAACATCTCAGAATTATGCCCATTGTTGCCAGACCGCCATGCCCTAAAAATAGAATAAGTAACCTCGTAGACATATTTTGAAACCATATATCAAACAGACCAGTAATTATGTAAGATATGATTTAGATCTCCTGAAGTGTTTAGCAGAAAATGTACCCTCAGATACTATACTTGTCAGGTTTGACGTACATCACTTTATGTGACGGCAACATACCGCATGATTGAGGGCTGGAAGCTATCGAATACTGGGTCGCTAAACATCCCAAGGTTTGGCTAACAAGATGCGTGAACTCACATATCCCCGCAGGATTTGCTAAGAAATCAGATGAGACAAAACAAGAAAATACTTGTACTTATTTGACATTCCTCAACGCGAAAATAAAAAAAAATGTGAAAAGTGTGATTTACATGCGGGACTGAACCAGACTATTACCGTAGAGCCATTATGGATTCAGGCATGATGATCTGCGAGTATCATTCAAATAGATACAAAATAAATCAATATGATTAACTATAAATGCCGTAAAGTTTGTTCTAGGTGAGGAGCAGGACAGTTCACGAACACGACAACGAGAACCTCCCCAGATAAAGAGGAGTACATTAATAGACAAGTTTAAATATGAGAGACAGCACTTCAACTGCATATGTTTGATTTCCCTCAGAAATACGGGAGACAACTCTAGTCCGACAGAGTCCTATTAGTCCAGTAAATCTAGCGCATTTTTTAGGTCAACCCACCACAAATTGCAACAGAATTTATTTCACTGCTATGCATTTCAGAAAGGTCCCCAAAATAACATACTAAAAGTCTACAATCCCATATGCATGGGAAATATCTTAATTTTCAAGTTGCAATTTGACGTCTTTTTCGCGAAATTTCAGTGTTTATCTGTCTCTTGCTACTATAAGAAAACCTTGTACTTGGTAGTAAGCGTGAAAGAAATGGGTCATTACTTACACTCATTCCATTCGTTATCATATCAAGGTTATACTAAGCCTAAAATAATACCCTTGCACGAAAATATTTATGGAGAAATTCAAAATGGCGGATGTATGGGGTCATTCAAAATCTGAACTTTTTAACATTTTCATGACAGTCCAGGCAATCTATCTATTTTTTTAGCTGGAATCAAAACAAATTGCAACATAATTTTTTATGGTATGCATTCCTAATAGGTCCACAGAACAACAAACTAATTGTCTATCAAAATCTATTTGGTGGAGATAGAGCTTTTTCTAAAACAAAGATACACCATCATGCTTCATATAAGAAGGTAGAAAATATTGGTTTGTCTCTGAATAAGGACAGTTTATCATCCAGAATTCCAATCAATACATGATAATCTAGGATACATTATTCTATGGCGGTGAAAACATTTGCATTCCCAATAGATTTGCTCATAAAAGTAGATAGCAAACGATAGTTCAGCACCAGGGTATATAATCATACATGGTAATATCCTGCCAGTTGGCATTATTTCCATTAGCATTGTTATCAGAAAGGGAACTGACAAGCTGTGGTATATTTTCTTTCAACCTATGACAATCACAGACAATAGTTTCATTAACTTATAAAGATATAACTCTATTATCACAAGCACGTAGCAAGTGTCGGGTCTGACATTCAATAGTGTTTGTACCTTGTTGAAAAAAATGCAGCCTTGACAATCATTAGAGAGGGAGAGAGAAATTAGATTCAACGTCGCGTTTAGCAATAGTTCAGATATATAATGACAATCTGCCAAACATTTATGATCCATCACAATTGTTTGTAAGACAAATGTTGTTGATGAAAGAAGAATAATTATGCAGATCCTAATATATCATTTAATTATCAAACAAATAATACTTTGAATTATAGGCAAACTTGACGTAATAACTTATGAAGTTTCATTTTACATTCTGGTTCATAGTAATATTATTAGGGGAAGTGACTTCTCATACATAT
>JAVTVY010045471.1:0-22181 GCA_036873755.1 Hanleya hanleyi
GACTACAAGAGGAACCTGTGTACCAAATTTGAAAAAGAGCCATGCAGTAATTCCCGAGAAATCGTGGTAACAAGGTTTCATGGGGAAATCCAAGATGGCTGCCTGGTGGTCATATTGGATTTTCGAATCGGGCCAGA
Source organism: Hanleya hanleyi (assembly GCA_036873755.1). NCBI lineage: Eukaryota > Metazoa > Mollusca > Polyplacophora > Lepidopleurida > Hanleyidae > Hanleya > Hanleya hanleyi. The sequence goes on from JAVTVY010045471.1 coordinate 138, forward strand.
AAAGGTTTCTTGCACAACTAGACCCCAAGGGGAACCTGTGTACCAAATTTGAAAAAGATCCATGCAGTAGTTCCTGAGAAATCGCGGTAACAAGGTTTCATGGGGAAATCCAAGATGGCTGCCTGGTGGCCATATTGGATTTTCGAATCGGACCAGAAAAGGCTTCTTGCACAACTAGACCCCAAGAAGAACCTGTGTACCGAATTTGAAAAAGATCTATGCAGTAGTTCGAGAAATCGTGGTAACAAGGTTTCATGGGGAAATCCAAGATGGCTGCCTGGTGGCCATATTGGATTTTCGAATCGAGCCAGAAAAGGTTTCTTGCACAACTAGACCCCAAGGGAAACCTGTGTACCAAATTTGAAAAAGATCCATGCAGTAGTTCCTGAGAAATCGCGGTAACAAGGTTTCATGGGGAAATCCAAGATGGCTGCCTGGTGGCCATATTGGATTTTCGAATCGGACCAGAAAAGGTTTCTTGCACAACTAGACCCCAAGGGGAACCTGTGTACCAAATTTGAAAAAGATCCATGCAGTAGTTCCCGAGAAATCGTGGTAACAAGGTTTCATGGGGGAATCCAAGATGGCTGCCTGGTGGCCATATTGGATTTTCGAATCGGACCAGAAAAGGTTTCTTGCACAACTAGACCCCAAGGGGAACCTGTGTACCAAATTTGAAAAAGATCCATGCAGTAGTTCCTCAGAAATCGCGGTAACAAGAATTGTTTACGGACGGACTGACGGACGACGGACCACGGACGAAAAGTGATTTGAACAGCCCACCATCTGGTGATGGTGGGCTAAAAACTGACACTATAATCTGGTCCCAAGCATGATCAGTATACTCAGATTTCACTGTATGTAGATACTGATCATGTTAATAGTTCTCACAGTAAAATGACAAATGTCAGTGGGTGTCCGAAAGTCTGCTTGGGTGGGATACAAGCCCGTAAAATTTAGGAAGAAGTACTGTAATTAGGTAAAGTAATGTTCTTTAAGAACACCGGCTTTTCTAACCCTACATTAAATTATCTCAGAATTCACTCAAGTTTCATTAATACAGATGAAGTTCTGGGCTCCAAGCCTCGATTTCACAGGGCCCATTCCCCGACCCATGCATCCCGATGGATTGGTATCTGTTTCCTCTTTTGTGAGGCTTCCATCCAGTCTTCAAATTTCAATCACATGTCGCTCTTTTGCGACTTCTGTGAGACTGGATGTACGCTGTACATAGTCTACTCAGTTTATTCACTCCATGCCCATCCTCTTGCTTATATATCTCTGTCTTGTGTGGCTTCATTCTTATGCTTCCATCTTTGTTAGGCCAGCTTGTGTGGTTCTCGCCGGTGCCTCCCATTTACGGCTCTAATTGCATTGAGTTGATTATCAACAGTACCCTATTATAGGCCCATGTACTGTTTATGGAATAAAAGTGATTAAAATGTTAAAGAAATTACCATGGTTTTCAGACGTAACTAGTTTGGATTTACCTGCTGCTTGGCAAACAGTCTTGGTGGCAGAGACATTTAATTTCCATGCATCCTCAGTCAGCTTCTCTACAAAGTCTGGTCGTCGCTCAGCAGCACAGTGGATAATGACATCTGGCTACAAGGAAGAAACATTGGCAAATCAAGCCAAAACTTAGCCTGAGTATTTAAACTGTTCCATCTCTCATCCTGCATATATGTAGTACTGCGCAATGGGCCCAATGCTTCAAGTTAACGTGTCCAGAACTCCGGATCGAACAGAAACCAACAAGGGGGCCCGAGCGTTTTATTAGTTGTTGATATTCACAACGAACTGTAAGAAGATTTGGCTGTCAAAATGGTCGTTATGATCATCCATTTTAAATTGTCCAAGCAATGACTGAGCTGGTCTATCTGATGAATGTCCAACAGTGGTCACAAAACAAATTTCCAGTTGCCAGCCATTTGGTGATCAAGGTTAAAAATTTACTCGCTACATTGGCGACCTCAAGATTTTTTACTTGCCAATCCTGGCCGACTTTTTCATGTAATAAATTGCCAGATGTCAGTGTTCCCAACAACATTATAAGAGTCCAAATTGGACAAGAAATGTATACATATACTCTGGTGTTTTTCTGTAGCTCGACAAACCACACAGGTATACAGATGATCAAGGAAACGTTTTCATCACGTTTTTTCATCTTCAACGAAATCATCATTGCATAGTATATGTTAGAAGAGCACTGTCCTTGAAGGTTTTCGAAAATCTCTAGCCGATAGTATTTAAGTGAATGAGAAAAATGATTGGTGAATTATCAGACGAGTCACAGTTCAATATTGCCCAAGAGTATAAATAAACATCCTAAAGTCTACAGGCTCTGTGTGATTATGATGATGTGTAAATCACCTACTTTTCTTAGAAAACTTTGGCAACTGCTTCAAGGATAATTTCCCACAGTTACTGCCAATGCCATTCTTGTTAGCCATGCTCGCACCCTGGCGCGAATTACACCCAAGGCCATGCACAAGCCAATGGCTTTGTATGCCCTCCCTGTTTGCCTTGCATGGTGCCCCTTTGCAAATTCTAGGTAATTAGATGCCAGCAAGGCCAAAGTGGCCTTGAAATGGCTGCCCTTAACATTTTATAATTCGTACCCTGATGTCAGTTGTATCAAAGTAAGCAATTTTAACAATATATTCCGAGCAAATGGTATAAATTAAGTGCCCTTTTGTCCGATGAGCTAACTCCCCAGGGCTCGAAATTGCCACAAGTCCGGCAGCCCGCCTGGCTGGTTATAATTAAAGAATTTCACCTTTGTTGTATAATGAAATATACCAGCTGTATGGTCTGGTAAAGTTTTATGGTAAATTCATGCCCTGCTCCCTACCCCCCCCCTCCAAAATTCCTGGCTACGAGCCTGTCGCATGTCGAAGAATAAGCAAAGAAATTATGGCCGGGCTGGAGTTGATGGCGATCATTGCTGATTAGTACATGTATATATATTGAAGGCATTTCGCTTTCTTTTCACGGCGACTTTCAATGGAAGATTTTAATGCCAACAGTCACTCACAGTCATTTATTTAACAGTAAATGCAGTAAAATGTTGAGCCATATGTGTGAACTCATTGAGTAGGCTTCCCCTCTGTTGATACAGCATATGCCCAAGGATCACATGCAGACAATACCCATTGGCCAAACTTACATAGACTTCCTTGCCATATCACAATCCACATCAAGTCTGAGCTGTACATATACACATGTAGCATAAACACAACAAATATCAAGGACTAGTGCTGCATTTCGATCACAGTGATCTTGACCTTGAACTTTTGACCACAAAAAATGAATAGGGTTCCTCTTTGACTCATGGAAAAGGTACACCCAAAGTTTGGTACCAATCCATGACCTGAAACTGCAGATATCGCATGGACAGGCAAAAGTTAACAGATGGATGGAAATCGTGATCACAATATATGCACTCCCCTATAACAGGCATATAAAACAAAACATCAAAATATTATTCATAAACCACAGGTGTCATTCTGGTTTTTAGATTTCTACAGCCCATAGTTGAGCAGCAACAGGTGTTACAGCTAGTACAGTATGATCAGGTGAACACAGACACAATCTGATCAATATTGCATGAAAGAGCTTAAGTGATCAGCAGACAAATTCACATGCAATAATTGGATACATGAATCATGTGGTCTCTATCAACATTCAAGCAGCTTTATGCAATGTACATTAGATTTTTTTTTTGCCATTTCCATGGTAACCATCAACACTCCAACCAAAATGTTACACAATAACATTGTGATTAGCTCCGAGCTCTATTATACCGATATATCTAAATCTCAGTAAATCAGAACATGCCTGCATGAAACAGACATTCGGCATACTGAACCTGAACCTTAATTGGAGAAATAGTGCAATGTCACTGATGTCACATAGGCATATATCATGACCAAGTGTGTGTTTGGTAAACTCAGGCATAAGAATCATCTATACCTGTATGTACGTTGTAGCGTCACAGCCAGTAGCTATGGAAATTGTCAATCCAGGTGCTCAATATGAATAAATTAGACCCAAATGAAAGCTGAAATCATCTTCTGTTCAGCTAAGATCTTGAATCGAATCCATCACAAAACTATTTCATATCATGGTGTATATAATCAAAGGCAAAAGCAGTATTCAAGCGCACATATATCCTATTGATTGATACAGTATACCGGTACTCAATATAAATATATTGTATATTGACATACCGATTGATATGGATCAATAGCCTACTAGGCTTCGATTACATATGGTGTGAATGAGTTTCAACACCATGATGATGTACAAGTGTCAGGCCTGTAGGCTTAGGGGGGGAGGGGGGGGTGTTATTTGTAGTTACTGAACCGATGCACTGGGGTTCCAACTGAGCAAAGAGTTCAGATCTAACACATACATGGCATATGCAAGTGCAAAGGGAAGTTTGATACTAAATCAGTATATGCAATCAGAGTGTTTTTTGCATCTGAGAATTCAAATAATTTCCAGAAGCTCGAGCCAGGACATCTCCATAAGGCTCATGCCATCCAAAACGTTATTGTCAGAGAATGTGTTTCACAACAAATTTTTTATGTTCAAAAACATATGGAAGTTAATAACAAATTAAAAAAATGCTGTCAAAATATGCCAGAGAGCACCATATTTTACATATAGACCTTTATAACATGGCAGTGTGACTAACGCCACAGGACCTACAAAGTAGGGTTTGATATGATTTAAGTGTGTACTCGAGAGATGACTTTGGGGCCCTATGTACTACCGTGAGAGAATTTATATAGCACTCTCTAATTGACAGTGGGTACTAGTAACTTTCCCAGATGTCACCGCTAGCGTACATTGTAGCAATTATTATCGCCCTCAGTTCCTATTACCCTGGACATTTCTCAAACCAGCAGTACAGCACGAGGTCATTCATCCAACATGTCCAAGTCTTGACCGGGCTCAAAGTCGCTTAACTTCAATGATTTTACGAGAACCGGTGTGTCCAACGTGATATACCATATCAGGGAACCTTCAAAAGTCACAGTGAAACATATAGCCAAGGGTTCCCTATGGGCATGCATGACAGTGCACTCGCTGAGCCATCAATAAATAATAAAAAAATAATTATAAATCAAATTTTCATCAGAATTCGGTCAGCTCAGAACTGGTAACAGTGCCCTAATGCACGTTCATGCCAAAAATCAAGGTTCTAATGTCAACGCTTCTTCTTATTTTGCCGACGAAAGGATTTGGATGGACTGACTGACTGACTCACTCACTCATTACTGGACAACTTGCAAATGGTAGCCTACTTCGTAGGAATATCTTGAGAAACAGAAGGCCTCTGACATGATTAGGTGCAGGATAGTTAAGTAATTCTGCTTATGGTAACAATATACCCATCTACAAAAGTTCTTCAAATCAAAAACCATTCAACCTGATGCACCATTTTACTAAATTTAAATTTGAAAAATCCACCTCAAAAAAATCTTTGCGCCAGATCACGCCACTTTGGTTCTAGATAGAGCAAGACAGACGGATCCCCATAGCATTCATACAAAAGAAAAGTTCTTTGAAGTAAAAGATATTCCATCAAAATGCACCCGAACAGAACATTTTGCTAAACTCACAGGAAAGATAGTGCCACGGCACTGTAGCTCATCTGGCTGTAACTGGCAAAAGTAGCTGTAAGAATTTTTTACTAAAGAACTGCAATAGATGAGTTTCTAACTTGTGTTGTCCCCCCTGAACACTAAATGATCCATGCAGTAATTTCATGAGATTTCATAACAAAGTTTCATGGCAAATTCAAGATGCGGCCATATTGGATTTTCGATATGGACCAAAAAAGGTATCTTGCACAACTGGACCACAAGGTAAACCTGTTTACCCAATTTGACAAAGATCCATGCAGTAATTTCCTGAGAATTAACGATAAAAAAATTTCATGGAAAAATTCAAGATGGCCGCCTGGTGACCATATTGGATTTTTGAATCGGACCAGAAAAGGTATCTTGCACAACTAGACCCCAAGGGGAACTTGTGTATCAAATTTGAGAAAGATCAAAGCAGTAGTTCCTGAGAAATCGTGATAACAAAGTTTCAAGGGGAAATCCAAGATGGCTGCCTGGTGGCCATATTTGACTTTCGAATCAAATCACAAAAGGTATCTTGCACAACTAGATCCCAAGGGGAACCTGTGTACCAAATTTGAGAAAGATCCATGCAGTACTTCCAGAGAAATCATAACAAAGTTTCATAGGGAAATCCAAGATGGCTGCCTGATGGCCATATTGGATTTTCGAATCAGAGCAGAAAAGCTATCTTGCACAACTAGACCCCAAGGGGAACCTGTGTACCATATCTGAGAAAGATCAAAGCAGTAGTTCCTGAGAAATCGCGATAACAATGTTTCATGGGGAAATTCAAGATGACCACCTGGTGGCCATATTTGATTTTTGAATCAGACCACAAAAGGTATCTTGCACAACTAGACCCAAAGGGGAACCTGTGTACAAATTTGAGAAAGATCAATGCAGTGGTTCCTGAGAAATTGCGATAACAAAATTTCATGGGGAAATCCAAATGGCCACCTAGTGGCCATATTGGATTTTCGTACCGGACCGAAAAGGTATCATGTACAACTAGACCCCAAGGGGAACCTGTGTACATATCAAATTTGAGAAAGATCAAAGCAGTAGTTCCTGAGAAATCGAGATAACAAAGTTTCAAGGGGAAATCGAAGATGGCTGCCTGGTGGCCATATTTGACTTTTGAATCAAATCACAAAAGGTATCTTGCACAACTAGATCCCAAGGGGAACCTGTGTACCAAATTTGAAAAAGATCCATGCAGTACTTCCAGAGAAATCATGATAACAAAGTTTCATAGAGAAATCCAAGATGGCTGCCTGATGGCCATATTGGATTTTTGAATCAGAGCAGAAAAGCTATCTCGCACAACTAGACCCCAAGGGGAACCTGCGTACCATATTTGAGAAAGATCCATGCAGTGGTTCCTGAGAAATTGCGATGACAAAATTTCATGGGGAAATCCAAATGGCCACCTAGTGGCCATATTGGATTTTCGTATCGGACAGAAAAGGTATCATGTACAAGTAAACCCCAAGGGGAACCTGTGTACCAAATTTGAGAAAGATTCATGCAGTACTTCCTGAGAAATCACAATAACAATGTTTCATGGGGAAATCCAAGATGGCCGCCTGGTGGCCATATTGGATTTTTGAATCAGACCACAAAAGGTATCTTGCACAACAAAGGGGAACCTGTGTACCAAATTTGAGGAAGATCCATGCAGTAGTTCCTGAGAAATCGCGATAAAGTTTCATGGGGAAATCCAAGATGGCCGCCTGGTGACCATATTGGATATTCAAATTGGAGTAAAGTACACATGTTGTACAACTAGACCCAAAGGGGAACCGGTGTACCAAATTTGAGAAAGATCCATGAAGTAGTTACCGAAAAATATGACAAGATTTCACTGGCAAGTTCAAGATGGCCGCCATGGCAGCCATATTTAAAATCATATCGACACCGCATGAACAGATTCTGGTGTACTCATTGGGGGGAACATGCATGCCAAGTTTCAGCTTAATCGGTCAAGCGGTTTCAGAGAAGAAGATGTTTACGCACGACGGACGACGCACGACACATGACGGATGACGGACAATCAGGCCATGACATTAGCCCATCGGGCCTTCGGCCCAGATGAGCTACATGTAATGACCATAGCAACAAATTGAATATTCCTCTTAAAAAAATTGATTCATGTTTTTACATGAATATAAAACAAATACAGTTATCAGAAATTGAAAATATGCTGGGAAAATGTCCCAAAATGCATCATTTCACATTTGGATTTTCAAAAAATTTGATGCTTCGAAGCGAGCATTGTGTGTTCCACCTCAAAATGCAGGCCTAGTATTTGTATGAATTGGGTGAAGCTGCAGGTATATTTATTCTTCAGATATGGTGGTAACGAGCAATTGATGACCTACTTGGACAAGATAACACAGCTAGGAGATGGGGTAGTTCGTCATGTAAGGAGGCTCGAATCGAATACACTCTACGTTCAATTGTGAATCCACTTTCTGAACTATGGGACTGATGGTTCCCCACGCGTGGAGAACAGTTGATTTACCTCAAATGACGAACACGCCAGGAGATGGCTCAATATTGCTCAATTTCAGCAAGCTTAACTTCTGCTCAATTATAATGCATGCATGCAAGATATGAACAGTGAACCTATAGATCTGTTCTTGAGATAATTTTGGCAATGAGAAATGAAGACGGATGTGTGGGACATACATGATGATGACAATACCCCAATGCCAATTCTTTGAGTATGTTGAGTGGTACGAAAAATTACCTTTGCATCATGAAACACCCTCATCACTGCTGCACCATCTCGAAGGTCGACTTTGATCAAATTTCCCTCAGTTCGACTGTATGCCAAACCAATCACCTCCCAGGATTTGTCTCTCAGAAATTCTAATGTAATTGCACGTCCCAGTAAGCCTGATGCCCCGGTCACTAACACCTTCTTAGCCATGATTTGATGTTCTGTATTTGTTTACACAGACACTAGTTTAACCAGATCAAAGTCAGATCAATTCAAACAGCATCCGTCTTCAGTGCCGACTGAGCCGTCTGAATCTGTTTGTGGTTGGCATTAATCACAGCGCACACATCTTCCAGGGACACACCTGCAGATTAAATCATAAATCTGTATCACATGGTCATAATTCCAGCACAGGATTATGGGTGCAACCAATCTGATATCATAGAGAATTACATGGGTTACAGACCTTACTATTGATTATACCAACCTTATACAAGTTATAAAAGTCTACAAACATACATGTACATGTAGTGTATGAAACAGAACATGGAACTTTTATAAATAATGTTAGTATTTATTATCAAATCAAACCTGCTATCAATGTTTGCCATATTCCTCCTGTTTGGAGGTCTCTGCAACAGAAATGATCTCCCCTTGATTGTCCGCTAGGTGGCGTGCCTCCACGCATATCCGCCCTCTTTTTCCCATGCGGTGTAAGACGTACGTACATGTTTTGCATCAAGGCTGTAGCGAGTGAGGGCAGGTTGGGCAAACTAAGATTGATTGCAGGTTTGATTTGATAATAAATACCAACATTATTTATAAATGTTTCATATTAATTGCTCAATTCACCTGCTAACAATGTATGCCAGACTCCCCATGGAGAAGGATGGGGAGCCGACCTTGCAGTCTCGTTGTTAGACGGTGCGGAACATCCCCTTGTCCGGATTGTTTTAGATCTGATATGCCTAGTAATATCCTGATAATTCCCATGTTGTATAGAGGCATAGAGAGCTCAAGGAAATTACAAGTAATACGGTGAAATGGTGGAGTGTTGTACCGACCAATGACAATGTTCCAATTACTTATCGCCAGATAATAAGGTGCCATCCAGTCTTGAGGTCTCTTTGTCTCCGGCATGGTATGTTTCTCCGGCATGGTATGTTTGTTCAATTGTACATGCTTACTGAAGTGTCAGGATCTTGATTGCTTTCGGTGACCCCCCCCCCCCTCTTCTTTGTTGATGGAACTGATGGACTATGCCTTGGGCTGTTACTACTGATGTGTTGTGCAGCTGCGAACTTCAATGACAGACTGCCATATTTACCGCAGACATCTGTAGAATGTTGATGTGCTGCTTGGCCTGCTGTGAGGTCCATCTGCCGGATATCTGCTGCTCGCCTAGATGGGCTCCCCAACCTGTCGACGATGCATCAGTGAATATGCGCTTCTCCAGCCGTGATCACTGAAGTGGGATCACAGGCATCATGTTCTCCCTGGACTGCCACCGTTCTAGGAAGGGATGAAGATGTTCTGGGATGGGGATCTGAGGATTGAGTGTTCGGTTGTAGATGGAACTGTAATGGGCGAACCTGGTTCCGGCCGAACTGTGTTAGGTCCTGGGTAGAAGTTAGGAGTCCGAGGAGGCTTTGCCAGAGAGGTAAGTGTAGTGACCGAGAAGATAAAAATCTTGGGATGAGAAACTGTATCTTTATTGAATGGTCCTCGGGTGGTAGAACTATCTGTTTCCGAGTGCCGACCACCCTGATGTACTGACGTCGCTGGGTCGGTTCCAGTTCCGACTTCTCAATGCAGAATGAATCCCAGATGCTTGAGGACTTGCATGATGAACTGCATATGAGATTTGAGTGCTCGCATCTGACTCCCAGATGAGAATGTCGTCGATGTATGATTCTATGTTGATTTCCCTGAGATGGAAGAATGTCATGACCGGGGACGTGATGCGGGTGAAACACCAAGGAGCGATCGAGATACTGAATGGTAGAACCTGCCACTCGATCGAGTGATCACATCGTCCCTTGGAATGCCATTCTGGTGTTCGCGGGTCTGGTCTTTAGCACAGTACCATAGACTTAGACTTGGAATCTCGTTCCGGAGTCCGAGTCCGCTTTTTAGGTTTGTCCACTAATGTAGACTTGAGTCCCGGTCTGATGCCTGGGTCCGGACTTTAGCCTTGTCCAATATATGTCAACCGGGAGTCCCGCTCTGGAGTGTGGGATTTAGCCGGGGCCCAGCTAACAGTCTTCTCTGAGCTCTTACTTTTGATCCCGGGTGTTGATGGAGTTCGAGACCTCTCTGAAGATGTGCGGGACTCAGCTCTAGGAGACTGTCCAGGATTGTCTGAAGAAGTATCAGGGCTCCGGTTCCAACCACGAGAGTGTAACTTCTCAGGCGCGGAACTTGAAACCGAGTGATGTCGCGGTCTATCATCTGGGTCCAAGTCCGGGTAGAAAGTATGTCCCCAGGTCCCGTCTGAGTCTTCAAAATATTCTGTGTGTCCGATCTACCAAGATGCGGTCTCACCGTCTGGTGGCTGTAGATCCACTGTTTCTTGGTAATTTTTCCGGACTCTTAGCAGACTGTAAAACCTTCCCACTTGGCAGAACACGGGCACTGGGTTGTCTGCTCTGGTCTCAACGTAGGACGGCACCGTCAAGGTTGAATTGAGGTCCGTGATCAAGGCTTGTGTAGCTTCCTGTCTTTTAGAAGAACTTCTCTTGGTATCAGCAGCAGCCTTTAGAAGTACCTTCCGCCGAGCACCTGCATACCTGTGCCAGGTCAGATTGTCCCAATTTCCGCATTCATGGCAGGTCACCTGTATTGATAACAGGTGAAGATCTGAGCAATAAATCCTCGCCATCTGTGTCTTCCTGTCTGTAAAATAGCGAGGTCCTGCACTAACTTGGATGTCGCTGCCCGGAACCAATCAGTATGATGTAATCCTGTGCTGTGCCAGCATTATATCCTCCACTAAGTAGGCCTGTTTGGCTGGAAGTACAACCGGGGGCGACTTGGTGACCTTCAACACTCGGTTCAAATCCCTATCCAGCTTCGAGTGTTTGGTAGGAAGAACAGAGTTGTAGAGAGCAGAGTTGATGGTCTTGTTACCTGTACTTCCTACCTAGATTTGGCACTGAAATGTTCTTGAATTAATGTATCTATGTCAGTGGCTTTAAAATCTGCAAAGCCACTGTCTCTATTTAATTCATTTGTGAGAGAAATGTATATATGTACATGTTCCAGGTGCTAAAATCACCACAATCGAATGGCATGGCTGTACACCAGGAACTTAATGTACTTTAGACGCAAATGGCTTCAGACTATTTTGACAGTCATAACTGTGAACCAATCACTGATGTGCTATATCTATGCAAATGAGAATATGGAATTGGTACCCAAACAGAGAAAGCCACTTTACCATAGGTCCAGATGGAAAATTTGCATATAAGAGAATGTAATTAATGTAGATAAAAGACAAGAATCCAGTCTGAGATAGAGCTTAAAAACAATAGGTGTCTTCCCCTAGACAGGAGCAATATGCACAACAAATTAAAAGTTGATTGATGCATTCGGAAGTTATCTAACGGAAAATATTGAACAAAAAGGGAATTTGCATATGAGGAGATTTGTAGATAAAAACCCAGTTTCCAGTTTCGAACAGCACTGAAAAACAATAGGTGTCTTCTAGGCAGGACCAATGTGCACCACAAATTTGAAGTTGATTGACAAAGGCATTCAAAAGTTATCTAACATAAAAGAAAAGTGGGAAAAAGAAGAAGTGGAAGCTGAAGAAGTAGAAGGGGAAAAACCCCCAAAAAACTGACTAACACATAAAGCATCCAATAAACATGACATATATGTGCATAATTTTCACTTTGTGATTTTAATTTGTGGCAACTGCGCATGATGACACCGTTACTTCCGGCCATTTCAAATTTAACAGAAAGAAGTCGCAGGACCAGAGAGCGGCGACATACATTGAACATGAAAGACAGACGCAGCCCGGCTGGATGGCTATTCAGAAGACAAACGCTCAGCAAGCGTGATCGCTGGCCAGTCATTCCTGGCTTGTGGAACAGTGCCTCTTTGTGTTTTTACCTCCATGCTCATTCCAAACGGAAAACTGGGTTAGTTGTGGTTTCGTTGAAGCAAATGAAATGTAAAGTTCTTAACACTGTACATGTGAAAGACGGAGAATGAAACAAATCTTGTTAAATTTGGGCATCCTCTCTCAGGGTGCTTTGTACTACGCTGCATTTATTCCTGTAGGGGTCTCGCCATCTTTTACAGGATTTCTGTCTAACTGTTTTACTGATTACAAAACGTATATTTATCTTGAAATATACTCAACAGATATTCAATGTATTTCAAAACAGCACTGTCACACTGTTTGAAGGCAGCTTTTTGACAAATAACCCTAGAAGTAGAACTATATGTTGCGGAAATATATATGGTGAATCACGGTTGATATTGATTCACCCAGTTAGACAGTCGTCATGTTCGTACTGTGGCAACAGATGACCATGGGTCAACTCAGGCAAACTCTGTGAGACCCTTGCAGCGCTTAATGGAGAGGCGCGATGCAGAACATAATGGATGCCTGGTAGAGCCTGAGATTTGGGCTGACAATGAAGCGAAATTTTATTTATTACTAAGTTTTTGCAAGTTAAGTGTTGTAACATATTTACTGGAATGAGGTCTCGTGTCCCTGTGGTCTCTCCCATTTTACACTCATTGTATGGAAGAAAACTCTGACCCCAACCAGCCAATCTGTCAGAAATTATCTGTCGGGTGGCTGAAGAGTCATAAGAAGCTCGGACTAAATAAGATAGTGAAATCGTTGGGTAAACGAGAAATACTGTTAGTGTATTCTCCATTTCTTAGAGCTGACAACGCCACTGAGGAAGCTTGGTGTCTGTAATAAATTTACATTGTTCGGCTTTTGTACAGTGCATATACGGTGCTACATGTACGTAACACCTCTGGGGAAGGGCGGGTGTTATTAGATAACAGCAACAACAACCGAGGCCTACGAGACCCCTATTTTCAACACTGTGACCGAGTCGTGACATCTAGCTTCCCCAAACATTGCCCAGAGGTCACATGCACCGCGCTGTTTATGCATCTTTCCATGAATGAACTTGGGTATGCCACCACTAACCTGTCACCGTCCGGTTCGCCACCGTCGTCGCTGCTACTCTTGGGGTGCACTCCGGAGATTCTTTTATTCGGCATGGAATAGACTATGGGTCCGTTTTTCGGCCACCAGTTGTCGCAAAACCTTCAACCCAAATCACTTATATGTATATATTTTCTGAAAGAGCATGATGAAACTATTATTTTAAGATATAACACTGCTATGTTATGAAAAATTTAACTCGAACATTCTTCTCCATGCTTGCTTCATTTTTCCTCGAAAACCCCTTAAAAATGTCGAAAAATGGTCAAATTCGGCTCAATTTCCAGAAAAATCTGTAAGAGCGATTTCAATTAAACTTCTTACTCACGTTCCCTGGTCCGGTCTCAACTTAAAAAGGCAAAAAAAGGGGTGTTAACCTAACCGTTTTTTGTCAGATTTTCCTTCCCGTAAATGAGTCCCGATTTTTAGGCACACCCAAGGGGCATAACTGAGGCAGGACAAACTTTACTCCATGATCCCGATCAGCGTGTAGACGAAGCCAGCCCTCGATTTGTACGTGCTCGTTTGCAGCGTTGATAATGCTGAATAGGATGGCATTATAGATATAAGCTATTAAGGAGACAAGAAGAATTATGATGTAGCAGAACAAGGGCAGTCTATCGTATTATGAAATTAGAGAGGGGCCATTACTACGAAACTGCGGAGGGCCACCTTAAGGGGGCAGGATGTTTTTTACGAAATTAATTATTCACATGTATCGTAATCTCAGAGTGTTTGTGAGTATGGCGGTATACAACACTTGCCAGTTATACATATTATTTTTGGAAATCCGACCGATAACTTTCCCCCTACCCCATCTTTGTTTTGATCAATTTTCCAATTCTAGCAGGATTTTCGAGAACAAAACTCAAAATTAACCTATTTCTTCTTAATAATGGTCATCCATTCGGCAATATGAAGGCCGTGGTTACTTTTTCGCTTTCCAATGATAGCAGAGACGCGGGAAAATGCAAATAAGCGATGTAACCAAGTCAAATTATTGGTAATTTTGCACTCAATTTTCTCTTAAAAACATGGGAAATACTTCGGAAACTTGAGAAATAATTTGTAAAACCATAATAATATACATCCATTCCATCCTTTATGGACTGTAAATGGGCTCTCTTGTAAAGAAAATTTACACTGGGCAAATTTATATCATTCTGATAGGACCTCGTTCTGCCATAATATCCACCGAAATCTCAGTCCAGGGGAGATAACTCCTGTATGGAATACAGTATGCAGTAACCTCAATTGTATACTAATGGACACACTGTGGATTATTTTAATCGAACTCCTGGTCTTCTTTCCACCTGCTTCCGAAAATAGAGCTTCAGGTATAACTAGGCAGAAAAAATTAAACAATCTGGCGTAATGATACATCTCCGCTCCGTAACGGAGTCTACATTAAGATAATGCATAGACTCCACTATTATGCCTTAAAGGGTGCACTCCAGAGATTCTTTATTCGGCATGGAATAGACTATGGGTCCGTTTTTCGGCCACCAGTTGTCGCAAAACCTTCAACCCAAATCACTTATATGTATATATTTTCTGAAAGAGCATGATGAAACTATTATTTTAAGATATAACACTGCTATGTTATAGAAAAATTTAGCTCGAACATTCTTCTCCATGCTTGCCTCATTTTTCCTAGAAACCCCTTAAAAATGTCGAAAAATGGTCAAATTCGGCTCAATTTCCAGAAAAATCTGTAAGAGCGATTTCAATTAAACTTCTTACTCACGTTCCCCGGTCCGGTCTCAACTTAAAAAGGCAAACAAAAGTGGGTGTCAACCTGCCCGTTTTTTGTCAGATTTTCTTCCCTGCAAATGAGTCCTGATTTTTAGGCACACCTAAGGCATAACTGAGGCAGGACAAACTTTACTCCATGATCCCGATCAGCGTGTAGACGAAGCCAGCACCGATTTGTACGTACTGTTTGCAGCGTTGATAATGCTGAACAGGATGGCATTATAGATATAAGCTATTAAGAAGACAAGAAGAATTATGATGTAGCAGAACAAGGGCAGTCTATCGTATTATGAAATTAGAGAGGGGCCATTACTACGAAACTGCGGAGGGCCACCTTAAGGGCAGGATGTTTTTTACGAACAATTATTCACATGTATCGTAATCTCAGAGTGTTTGAGTATGGCGGTATACAACACTTTGCCAGTTATACATATTATTTTGGGAAATCTCACCGATAACTTTCCCCTACCCTATCTTGTTTTGATCAATTTGCCAATTCTAGCAGGATTTTCGGAGAACAAAACTCAAAATTAACCCATTTACTCTTAATAATGGACATCCATTCGGTAATGTGAAGGCCGTGGTTGCTTTTCCGCTTTCCGATGATAGCAGGAACGCGGCAAAAATGCAAATAAGAGATGTAACCAAGTCAAATTATTGGTAATTTTGCACTAATTTTCTCCTAGAAACATGGAAAATACTTCAGAAACTTGAGAAATAATTCGTAAAACTGCAATAATATACATCCATTCAATCCTTTATGGACTGTAAATGGTTCTCTTGTGAAGAAAATTTACACTGGCAAATTTATATCATTCTGATAAGACCTCGTTCTGCCATAATATCCACCGAAATCTCATTCCAGGGGGGAGATAACTCCTGTATGGAATACAGTATGTAATAACCTCAATAGTATACTAATGGCCACACTGTGGATTATTTTAATCGAACTCCTGGTCTTCTTTCCACCTGCTTCCGAAAATAGCGCTTCGGGTATAACTAGGCAGTCAAAATTAAACAATCTGGCGTAATGATACATCTCCGCTCCGTAACGGAGTCTACATTAAGATAATGCATAGACTCCACTATTATGCCTTAAAGGGTGCACTCCGGAGATTCTTCCATTCGGCATGGAATAGACTATGGGTCCGTTTTTCGGCCACCAGTTGTCATAAAACCTTCAACCCAAATCACTTATATGTATATATTTTCTGAAAGAGCATGATAAAACTATTATTTTAAGATATAACACTGCTATGTTATAGAAAAATTAAACTCGAACATTCTCCTCCATGCTTGCTTCATTTTTCCTAGAAAACCCCTTAAAAATGTCGAAAAATGGTCAAATTCGGCTCAATTTCCAGAAAAATCTGCAAGAGCGATTTCAATTAAACTTCTTACTCACGTTCCCTGGTCCAGTCTCAACTTAAAAAGGCAAAAAAAAAGGGGATGTTAACCTAACCGATTTTTGTCAGATTTTCTTCCCGTAAATGAGTCCTGATTCTTAGGCACACCCAAGGGGCATAACTGAGGCAGGACAAACTTTACTCCATGATCCCGATCAGCGTGTAGACGAAGCCAGCACTCGATTTGTACGTACTCGTTTGCAGCGTTGATAATGCTGAACAGGATGGCATTATAGATATAAGCTATTGAGAAGACAAGAAGAATTATGATGTAGCAGAACAAGGGCAGTCTATCGTATTATGAAATTAGAGAGGGGCCATTACTACGAAACTGCGGAGGGCCACCTTAAGGGGCAGGATGTTTTTTACGAAATTAATTATTCACATGTATCGTAATCTCAAGAGTGTTTGCGAGTATGGCGGTATACTACACTTGCCAGTTATACATATTATTGTGGGAAATCCGACCGATAACTTTCCCCTACCCCATCTTTGTTTTGATGACTTTTGCCAATTCTAGCAGGATTTTCGAGAACAAAACTCAAAATTAACCTATTTCTTCTTAATAATGTGCATCCATTCGGCAATATGAAGGCCGTGATTGCTTTTCCGCTTTCCAATGATAACAGAAACACGGGAAAATGCAAATAAGAGATGGAACCAAGTCAAATTATTGGTAATTTTCCGCTGAATTTCCTCCCAGAAACATGGGAAATACTTCAGAAACTTGAAAAAATAATTCGTAAAACCATAATAATATACATCTATTCCATCCTTTATGGACTGTAAATGGGTTCTCTTGTAAAAAAAATTTACACTGGCAAATTGATATCCTTTTGATATGACCTAGTTCTGCCATAATATCTACCGTAATCTCATTCCAGGGGGAGATAACTCCTGTATGAAATACAGTATGCAATAACCTCAATAGCATACTAATGGACACACTGTGGATTATTTTAATCGAACTCCTGGTCTTCTTTCCACCTGCTTCCGAAAATAGAGCTTCAGGTATAACTAGGCAGTCAAAATTTAACAATCTGGCGTAATGATACATCTCCGCTCCGTAACGGAGTCTACATTAAGATAATGCATAGACTCCACTATTATGCCTTAAGGGTGCACTCCGGAGATTCTTTTATTCGGCATGGAATAGACTATGGGTCCGTTTTCCGGCCACCAGTTGTCGCAAAACCTTCAACCCAAATCACTTATATGTATATATTTTCTGAAAGAGCATGATGAAACTATTATTTTAAGATATAATACTGCTATGTTAGTGAAAAATTTAACTCGAACATTCTCCTCCATGCTTGCTTCATTTTTCCTAGAAAACCCCTTAAAAATGTCGAAAAATGGTCAAATTCGGCTCAATTTCCAGAAAAATCTGTAAGAGCGATTTCAATTAAACTTCTTACTCACGTTCCCTGGTCCGGTCTCAACTTAAAAAGGCAAAAAAAAGGGGTGTTAACCTAACCGTTTTTTGTCAGATTTTCTTCCCGTAAATGAGTCCCGATTTTTAGGCACACCCAAGGGGCATAACTGAGGCAGGACAAACTTTACTCCATGATCCCGATCAGCGTGTAGACGAAGCCAGCACTCGATTTGTACGTACTCGTTTGCAGCGTTGATAATGCTGACCAGGATGGCATTATAGATATAAGCTATTAAGAAGACAAGAAGAATTATGATGTAGCAGAACAAGGGCAGTCTATCGTATTATGAAATTAGAGAGGGGCCATTACTACGAAACTGCGGAGGGCCACCTGGGGTATGTGGCAGAGCTCTTGGTGGGAACTTTTCAACATCCGGAAAGTACACATAAACTGATGACGTCATCACGATTATTCCTCCGCGGTGATGCGGTCATGTTTGGCGGTGATTCGGTCGCGTGAAAAACCTTCCGCGGAGAAAAAGTAGTCCCTAGATAAAATGGTCCGATGGGGTCGAGTAAGGTATCAAAGTGAAGCTTATGTGAAGGGGCATCTGATGGACTGGGTGTGGGGTTGAAATATCGGCCTTCTGCGCATGCGCGGTGGCCGAAGGGTATGGAAATAGCCGTTTTGAGATGTAGGGGAGCCCCTAGTGGACCGATGGGGTCGAGTGAGGTATCAAAGTGAAGCTTAGTGAGGGGGCATCTGACGGGTTGGGTGTGGGATTGACATATCGGCATTGTGCGCATGCGCGGTGGCCGAAGGGTATGGAAATAGCCGTTTTGGAGCTACAGGAGCCCCTAATGGTCGAATGGGGTCTCAAAGTGAAGCCTAGGTGAAGAGGCATTCAGGCAATGGGGTGGGTGCATGTAAAATTTTTCCTGAAAAAAAAAAAACGGAAAACGGACTTTATCGAAAAACCTGGGAAAATGCCTATATGGGGTATGGGTGGTATATAGGTCGCCGGGCTTAACGGGGCTCGCCTGTCAATAGAGTTATCTCCCCCTAGTTCCAGGGTGGGTGTATGTAAAAATTTTCCTGAAAAAATACGGAACACGGACTTTATCCTAAATTACGGGAAAATGCCTATATGGGGTATGGGAGGTATAGGACCATCCTGGGAAACCTACTTCTCGACATTTGCGGTAGGGTTGTGGGGTCTCGTTTTACTCGTCTCATCATTTAGAACATGATAGGAAGTGTCCCCGTGCGAATCGGTGAAATTTTTGAAAAAAGTCACCGAACCCCATATAGTCCCATACTGAGGGTATAGGATCAATGTTTGTCCCCCTGGGAAACGTACTTCTATACATTTGCCATAGGGTTGTGGGGTCTCGTTTTACTCGTCTCGTCATTTAGAACATGATAGGAAGTGTCCCCGTGCGAATCGGTGAAATTTTTGAAAAAAGTCACCGAGCCCCATATAGTCCCATACTGGGGTATAGGTTCAATGTTTATCCCCCTGGGAAACGTACTTCTATACATTTGCGGTAGGGTTGTGGGGTCTCGTTTTTCACGTCTCGTCATTTAGAACACGATGGGTAGGGTTGCGGAGCGAATTGGTGAAATTTTTGAAAAAAGTCACCAAGGCCTGGGTAGGCCCATAGGCCTATACTGCATGGCTATGGGTGTATAGGGCCATACGGGGTGGACATGTTGGAGTCTAGGTGAGTCCCTGGTGGTCCAATGGGGTCGAGTGAGGTCTTATTTTGAAGCTCTCGTGGAGGAGCATCCGACTGGGCTAATGGTTCGTCCGTGTTCAATAGTCTGCGCATGCGCAGTCTGGCCGTAGTATAGAAAACAGGCATTTTGGGTGCTATGTAGGGGTGTGTTTGGGTTAGAGATGAGCTAATCACGGTTCGAATGGGTCGTGTGAGGTGTCAAAGTGAAGCTTGTGTGGGGTAGAGTCAGAATGGTGTGTTTTTGAATGCATGTCGCGTTAATCTGCGCATGCGCAGTTGGTTGTAGTAAGTAAAGTGGCCATTTTGGGGCAGTGAAGGAAGGTATTTGGGGTCGAGATGGGCTATTCACGGTTCGAATGCGTCCTGGAAGGTGTCATCTTGTAGTTCTCGGGGTGTACATTCCGATTTGAGGGATGTTCGCGTCATCTGTGACGTCATCGGTGACGTCATCGGTACGAGTAGTAGCGAAAGTGGACATTTTCGGGTAGTACATAAAGGTATTTGGGGTCGAGATGGGCTATTCACGGTTCGAATGCGTCCTGGAAGGTGTCATCTTGTAGTTCTCGGGTGTACATTCCGATTTGAGGGATGTCCGCGTCATCTGTGACATCATCGGTGACGTCATCGGTACGAGTAGTAGCGAAAATGGACATTTTCGGGCAGTACATGAAGGTATTTGGGATCGAGATGGGCTATTCACGGTTCGAATGCGTCCTCGAAGGTGTCATCTTGTAGTTCTCGGGGTGTACATTCCGATTTGAGGGATGTTCGCGTCATCTGTGCCGTCATCGGTGACGTCATCGGTACGAGTAGTAGCGAAAGTGGACATTTTCGGGCAGTACATGAAGGTATTTGGGGTCGAGATGGTGCGGTAGGAATATCATTCTGCGCATGCGCAGACGCAATGCGGAGCTCTCGTCCAATCAGAAGCGAGTATTTCAAACCCGTCACAGAGCTCTCAGCCAATCAGAAGCGAGTATTTTGACCCGGTGCATTATGGGCCATATCCAAGATGGCGGCACGTATGTTCAAGATGGCGGCACATCCGGTGTCGAAAACTGGCCATTCCGTCGGAATGTGGTCACCTAGTGTCGAAAACTGGTCCTTGTATGGGTCCTGCTAGACGTTTTGACGCCATGATATAGACCGGAGAGAGAGAGAGAGAAAACAACAACAACAAGGATGACACATGAGGGAACAACAACAACAACAAGTTTTTTTTTTCATATAGTTTATTTTCCCCTCCATCATAACATACCCACACTGGGGGAGCCGCGTTGGGTATGTTTACAATTCAAGAAAGACTCTTGTCCAATCAGAGACCGCCATTTGCGTCTGTCCTATTCGTTCCTGTCCGCTAGATGTATTCTTGTCCAATCAGAAGTCGCCATTTCAGAGAGTTCCTTCTTCGGTCATGTTCATTCTGAACC
This sequence comes from Hanleya hanleyi, assembly GCA_036873755.1. Classification (NCBI taxonomy): domain Eukaryota; kingdom Metazoa; phylum Mollusca; class Polyplacophora; order Lepidopleurida; family Hanleyidae; genus Hanleya; species Hanleya hanleyi. The sequence continues at coordinate 21,408 of JAVTVY010045471.1, forward strand.
GTTTATTCTAATCATCGTCGGCCAGGCCTGGATATTCTTCGGGCAGCATGTCCCGAAACAGTTGTTTGCGCATTCTGATCGCATTTTCCAGGGCCTCGGTGGGTGGTAAACCCATATCCTCTTCCAAGTGACGCTTGGTCTTCATGATGGACCTGTGCGTGGGGTCCCCTTTCATTTCAAGCGGTAGTAAGGTATACTGTTCATAGATCGCCATGGCTGTTTCCCTGATGCGGGGGCGCATTTGGGTGTACGTCTGTTGTAAATTATCCTCTCCGGCGTCCTCGATCGCTTCAGCGCGAGTATTGATAGCTGCTGTCACAATACGATCCCAGAAGGTAGGTTCTGCCTCACTTTCCTGGGATGAAGGCTGATTCTCTGAGGTCAAGCTCTCCATATCAGTAGATAGACTGTCAGCCATCTTTGATTCGGTATCAGTCGATGCACTCTCATCAATCTCTGTATCAGTATCTGCCTCAACGGGCTCCTCGGCGTCTTCAGTCCCATGTATATTTTTCTGGTGTCGCATCATATCGTACTGTCTGGTGAACGTGCGTTCACACTCAGAACAAGTATAAGCCATGTTGACGGTTGAACGTCGACTGTGCGTGTTTTGGGAATACGCTCGCTTTTATAGACAGTAACGCTCATCAACGCTTAGCTCAACGCTTCAACGCCCTGGTGAATTAGCTCAGAAGCTCTGATTTCATGGAATTGACATCAATTCATCGAAATGCAGTGACGCCCGCCAACGCCCGTCGTTACGCCTTAACGCTC
>JAVTVY010045472.1:0-19862 GCA_036873755.1 Hanleya hanleyi
ACTTTATGACAAAAGAGATGATCACAATTTCGACATCGTAAACTATCCCTTTCTTGACAATAATATTCCAGTGGGACCTGCATATGGCGTATACATATCTCGCTTAGTAGCATTTGCTAGATCCTGTGTTAAATGTGACGATTTTAATCAACGTCACAAAACATTGTTGCAGAAACTTATAAAACAGGGCTATTCCGCCAAACGCCTCCACTCAAAGTTTCTCAAATTTGGCGATACATATCGCATGCTGATAGCAAAATACGAAAGTAGCGTGCAAGATCTATGGCGCTACGTTTCGTAACTTGTGTCTAATTCCGCTTAACCCGGGGCTAGGGGCCGTATGAACCCATGTACTTCAAGATCCTCATGGTACTCATATGAACAGTCTCAATCAAAGCGTGACTGAGATACATCATTCTTTAGATGACGACTTTACAACGAATATTATGGATTAAGAATACTGATCAGCGATACGGATTTGATATTTTTGGAACATCATGATGTCTTGCCGGCATCGTTGAAAACTGTTGACCGCTTCTCTCTTGCAGGAAACAAGCCTATGTTTTTGTATACTATGATTGTCTTTTTGAATTTGGTGCTAATACTGTCATATGGAATATGGAATAGGTCTTTGGATTATGGACGCGGATATTCTCTAATGGACGACGGCTGGATTATGAATGACGGACTAGACGCTTGTAATTATCCCTAGTTCAGTGGCAAGGTGTCATTACCTGACTGCCAGAACAAAATAGACCTAGAAATTTGTTGAAGAACTGGCGACCAATTATGACGGTTCTTACTTCGCTAATGGTCTAAATTAGTCTTGGATATCCTCATTCATGAGGACCAGAAGAGGTTCATCCCAGGAATGTATATTGGAGAAAACATAAAAGTAACTTAGGATATTATGTTCGAAACAAGGAGCGAGAAATACCTGGACTACTCTAGCTTATAGACTTTTGATTCCATCTCATGAATGAATGAATGAAGCAATCAAATACTTCGATTTGGGTAAATACATGGATACAGATATTTTACACTAACATTAAGTCATGTATTATACAAAATCAAAACATATCGTCATATATATCGGGGGTTTTGTTAAAGTAAGACATGGATGTAAACAGGGAGATCCCATCTCGCCAAATGTAATATGCAGCGAATTTCTCGAAACAATGATTAGAAGCAATGTGAACATACCTGGAGAGATGGTAAAAGATTCTGAATATAAATAATTTAATATGCAGATGATACTCAGCTGAACCTGGACGGTCCAGAACGTTCTTGAAATAGGCGTTAAAATGTTTATCGGAATTTTATACTCTGGAACTAAAGTGAATACGGAAAAAACAAAGGCAATATGGATAGGTGTGCTTTCTGGAGATTGTGCCAAGAGATGAAGTTAGAATGAGTTAATGACTTAACAATATTAGATATTTCTTTTCTTCAACTGATTTTAATAATATTGGGAGCAATATCGATAAAATTACACTTATTAAATCTGTTAACTTGTCAAAGTTAATACTCTTCCTGTCTCCCTGAAAACATTATCAAAAAAATTAATTCTACATTCTGCAATATTTTCTGAAAAATAATATATTTCGCGGTATCAGAAACGAGATTTAAATTACAAGAACGTTCAACCTACCTCGGTTACTGAAATCTATTGAAGAATATACAAAATGAATGACAAAAAAACATATATCATGAATTTGATAACATACCAAAAACCAGCCCCGATATTTCAATGAGGCTCGTGAAGGGATATAGAAGTTTTTATGACGTTTTGAGTTACAATTACGTAATATGTATTGAAATGTGGGGAAATTATCTTCATACAAAACACAGGTCGAACAGGGAAGATATATTTGCCAAAATCTTTAATATACGACTATACAATAACATCAGATATATATAATATCAACTACTACACAGGATCATCTCAACTAAATCAACCCTATTCAAGATAGCTGTAACACAAAGTGCTTTCAACACGATTATACTACTGCCAAGCCGATTCATTTACACACAGAACTTATCAAGGTCCAATTTAGATTTAAACGCTCTGCTCTTTATATTTCAAAATCACTACTCTCTGGAGAAATACATAACAACAAAAGATGGGAAATTGGGACCCTTCACTGAAAAATAAGATGATGTTACAGGATTTTTTCGGCTAAAACAGAACAGGTGTCCTCCTGGACGTGAAATGAGAACAAATGTGTTCGAGAGAGATCAGTGGCATCAGCGATATTGGGGCCAAATTATCATTATATGGTGTGTATGAGTGGGAATATGTTATCTAATATGCCGGTGAACGGCACATCATATTCATACCTATATCTCTATAAATATGAAGCGGGCCTTCTCTGTCGTCGACTATACGACAAAAGAGAATGAGATGATTACAATTTCGACATCGTAAACGATCCTTATCTGGACAGTAATATTCCAATGGGATCTGCATATGGCGTATAAATATCTGGCCTAGTAGCATTTGCTAGATTTGTGTTAAATAGACGATTTTAATCAAAGTCACAAAACATTATTGCAGAAACGTATAAAACAAGGTTATACCACCAAGTGCCTCCACTCAAATTGTCTTAAATCTGGCTATACATATCGCATGCTGAGAGCAAAATACGAGCGTATCTGGCGTTACGTTTCGTAACTTGTGTCTAATTCCGCTTAACCCGGGGCTAGGGACCGCATGAACCTATGCATTACAAGATTCTCATAGTGTTCATAAGAAGAGCCACAATCAAAGCATGACTGAGACGCATTATACTCTTGATGACAACTTTGCAACAAAAATCATGTGAATTAAGAATATTGATCAGCGATACGGATTTGATATTTTTGAAACATCATGATGTCTTGACGGCATCGTTGTCTTGACAGCATTATTAAAAACTGTTGACTGCTTCTCTCTTGCAGGGAATTAGCCTATTTTATGTATATGGTGATTTGGTGCTAATGCTATTGTATGAATTAGGTCTTGGGTTATGGACGCGAAAATTCTTTGATGAACAACGGCTGAATATTGGATGACGAACTAGACGCTTGTATATATGTACATGTGTCCAGTAGATGAAGTTTCGCATGCGTCTTGTGTTCAAGATCAAAATTAAGTTTCCTCCCCTTATACTCGTCCTCCAAATAGCATCCATGAAATCACACGGTTATATAGTATACATTTGCATAATTGTTATGGCGATTGGAGAAATGACTGTGCTGACTCCGTTTCTCCCTAATCATGCTTCCTGTAGTCTATAGCCTTCACATTTGACATTTATACGGATAATAGACGCACCGGATAAAAGAACAAAGGTCACTGCTCCTAGGCCTTGCTCCCTTACTCTTACTCATGTGACTCGATGCGCTCAACTTTACACTACTTCGAAGATAGCGAGACCGTGTGTGTGGCGTAAGGAGAAGAGGTAACAACTCACTCATATGATTTTATATTTGCAGCATAAAATTTTATTTATATCCATTTGGAATTTATAATGTCCTGTGCATAGGGTTTCCAATTATAGACGCAGAAATTGGATGACGACTGGCTATGGTGCTTGTATCCTATAGATGCATATACAATTGTGGTATATAACGCGATGTCTTCATGATGATTGGTGAGTATGTACAAAGCGTGACTCCTACTTTAAACAACGACTTGGTAATTAATCTGGATAAAATCGAACGAATCTGGTGACAGCATTAGTACGGAGTGAACGCTTCTCTATTTCTAACAGTTAATTGAGTTCATTTATAAGTTTCCTTTATGCCTACGATCATATCATACCATAATGTCACGTTGGATTGAAGATTTGCTTGCAGTATTAGTTTCTTCATTGGTAGTGTGTCAAAGTTGTCATTCCGTGAAAGCTAGAGGGCATTTGCACTGATATGCTATTTCACCAACATCATTGAAAACTATTGGGGGACTCTTTGTCTTGCGACCAATGTCCATCACTGCACGATGGATCGCCCGAGGACATCCATCCATCCATCCATTTTTATTCGGTCAAACTTTAACTACTGCCCTATGGTGTGGCACTTTTGCAGCAAGAAAAACACCGACAGGATGGAAAGACTGCAATATAGGGCTTTAAGATTTGTTTATCGTGATTTCAAAAGCCCATACAATTACCTACTCGAAAAAGCCAACTTACCAACACTCCATTTAAGCAGGGTAAAGAGCATCTGCTTTGAAGTCTACAAAATTCTAAACAATCTGTCCCCTCTTTATTTACAGGACATCATTAAGCTTAAAAACACAAAATATTCATTCAGAGATCAAACCTAGAGTTAACACCACAAAGTACGGCAAGAAGTCATTTCGGTACGAGGCCAGCCGAATATGGAATAGTTTACCGAATGAATATAGGATGGCCTCTGTCAAAACTGAGTTTCATAGATTGATTCGCACATGGGGAGGCGAATCGTGCAAATGCGCAATTCGCAAGCCTTAATAGAGTGTTAGAACTGTTGGAAAAAGTCCAACGCACCCACTCATCCTTAACTCAAACTTAGTGGTAATTATGTGTGTGATTGGAAAGATATATTAATTAATGCTTAGATGCAAATTAAAAACAATTAAACAGAAAACAAACAAATAATGTGATATGGAAATTCAATGAAAATTCATTATATGTACTATATTTACTGTATATATATTAGTTAGTCGACCAATAGCTCAGTCAGAGCACACGTAAATGTAATTTATTCAAGCCCTCTTCAAATTATTGTAAATATATGGGGGATTACAGTGATATAATAATTGTGTGATTACACTGAAATAATAATTCAATAATTAAAAACGATTAAATAAGAAAACCAACAAATATTATGTAATGAAAATATTTGATAAAAAAATTCATTGCAGTTTTATATATTTCTACATATTTATTGTTATTATACATTTGTTTGTCGGTCAATAGCTCGTTCAGAGCTAATGTTTTCTGGTTTGTATATTATACCGACGCTAAATAAACTTTCTTACTATTACTCTGTCTTACTCAGTTGTATTATGTTAAAGAGGTTCCAGCCGAATCCAAGTTTAGGTGTATTCTGTATATACCGGCATAGGGATATTTGAATGAAAGAAAATTAATAGAAAAATGGTATATTAACGTTAAAGAGAACTGTCGTGAAAGAATTTTGAAATTAGATAATATGTTCTCCGAATGTTAAAGCAATTATAGACTGCAACGAATTTGTTTGTTTTGTTTTTATTTTCTTTGTTTGTTTGTTGTTTTTTTTTTGCAAAAAAGGCTGGTGACCCCATATTTTTGTCTTTCATCTTTGAATGCAGAGGGGCTTCACTACATCTTGTCAAAATATAACAAAGTGACAAATTAGGTCTGAAAGTAGTAGGGAGCAAGCATTTCGAGTAAGGTTTTCCAGGGAGGTAACTCTTGGTCCCCCTTTTTCCGCCAGGGGGCGCCACCAGTCCCGTATGACGTCACTTCCGGTCTGGGTGAATGGAGCGTGACCTTGCCGTATGATGTCACTTCCGGTCTGGGTGAATGGGGCGTGACCTGTGAACATGATAGGATATGTACTGACCTGTGTGTGGGGACTCAATGTCGTTCATCTCCGTGTCTTTTCGGTGAGAGGAACATGTACTGGGGTTTTTCCCACAATGTCGTTCACCTCCGTGTCTCTTCGGTGATGACATTCGGGTCTTTTCGGTGGGGTCCGTGGGAACATGATAGGAGATGTACTGACTTGTCTGTGGGTTTTTCCCACAATGTCGTTCACCTCCGTGTGTCTACGGTCACCTCCGTGTCTTTTCGGTGAGGTCCGTGAAGATGTGACGGAGGTGACCGAAAGATGTGACGGAGGTGTGCGAAGAGACGCGGAGATCACCGAAGAGTAACGGAGAGTTCGGTGAGGTCCGTGAAGATGTTACGGAGGTCACCGAAAAGACACGGAGGTTACCGAAGAGACACGGCGGTCACCAAAAAGACCCGAATGTCATCACCGGAGAGTCACGGAGGTGACCGAAAAGACACGGAGGTGACCGAAGAGACACGGATGTTACCGAAAAGACCCGAATGTCACGAAAAAACGTATAAAAGTGGAAATTTTTAGGGAGTTGCTGCATTCATTGGCCTGCCGAACGGAGCTATCTCACCAGCCTGCCTGACCAGCCTACCTGACCAGCCTGAACCATTCTGACGACAGGAGGAATCACCGGGACTTGCCTCACTGCAGCATGAGACGTGGAGAAGATTTTCCAGGGGATCCAGGCGCGCCTCCGGCTGAAGTCTTGCCCGAAGACGAGCGTGTGAGTGAGATTTATCGACGTCACTGGACCACCATACGCCATTGTTTTCACCGTCACCGTCGTCTATTGGACTTGTATAACTTTCGACTGCAGGACCTCACGTATCTTTCTACTTACGCCGAGAACATTTTCACAGACCAGGTCACAGCGTTCAAGTTGAATATCACATTCGGCTACATCTTACGGCACAAAGAGACGGACCAGTTGCGGTATTTTTATCCCTACAATAATACCTATGTGTTTGACCAGCCGCTCACGGTGACGGATGCAATTTCTCTGGAGCCACTCATCGACCAACTGACTACGTTGGACCCATTGGAATGGGCCCGGTTGCAACGACCCAATACCAAATGGACTGTAGAAATGGTGACGAACGTCACATTTTTCGTCACCAAAATGAGAGATCATCCTATCGGCGCTCCTGTCATTCTTCCACCTTGGCTGCTTCATCGAAGTGGACTGTATGCGTTAACGGGAAGCGTACAGGGTCCCTACAAAGACCGGAAATGTCTGTTTCGGTGTTTGGCGTGCATTTGGACGAGTGTAATCCCAAGAGTTGTGAGAAAGTGGCCAATGGCTATTGGAGACAGTATTTACAGGAGCAAGACTTGGATGAGCGGCAGTTCCGTGGAGTCCCCTTTAAGTATTTGGATGTCGTGGAAACTTTGTTCAGCATCAATATCTTTGTATACCGATTACGATGCGAGGATGACATATTTGTGGCTGAATTGGTTCATCGCTCAACAGAACGGTATGCTTCTACGATGAAAGTCAATGTCTTCGACGACAATGGGGTGAGTAATTTTTCCCTTATCTACAATATGAGCCTGTACGCCCAGTCCTACAGTTGTGCCCAATGCCATCGGGTGTTTGACCGTTCCGCCAACTTACATCAGCACGAGAAGATTTGTGACAACAGTGTGAAACGCAAATTTCCTGGTGGCGTGTATCATAATACGCCCACAATCTTCGAGGAACTGGCCGATGAGGGTCTTGTCATACCGGAAGAGGACCGTTATTTTCCCTACCGGGCGTGTTACGATTTCGAGGCCCTGTTGGAACCCATGGACATGTTCTCAGCGAAAACGCAGTGGACGCAGCGCCATATCCCCCTCAGTGTGAGCATTTCCACCAACGTACCCGGCTATGACGCTGAGCCCGTCTGTTTCGTGTCCACCGGGCACTCCATGAGTTGATTACCCGCATGATGGGTTATTTAGAGGAAGTCAGTGCGGCCAGTACGGAATTGTTGGTGTCCAAGTTCCAGGACGTACTGGACCAACTGGACGATCGGATTCCTATACCCGGTGTATCGTTTAGTGACGATGAAGAGTCAGAGTCCGAGTCAGAGTCTGACACCCAGGAGCCGGAACCCATTCAGTCGCAGGATGTACCTTTACCTAAACCGTATGCGGAGAAATTGAAAGCCCGCTTCCTACAATACCTAGGCCAGTTACCTGTGCTCGGCTTCAACTCGGGGCGATACGATCTTAACATGGTGAAGGAATTTCTCTACCCTTACTTGGCCCAGGCTAATACCATCAAGTCCGTCATCAAGAAGATCAATAATCATATGGCCCTCACTACCACGTCACTCCATTTCCTGAATGTACGGAACTACTTAGCTCCCAATTATAGCTATGATCAGTAGGTGAAGGCGTATGACTGTGCACAAACCAAAGGGAGGTTCCCTTACACGTATATATCGACGCTCGACCGCTTGGAGGAAACACAGTTGCCACCCTGGGACGCGTTCTTTGACGATTTGAAGCAAGTGGAATGTTCGGAAGACACGTACCGGGAACTACAGCAGGTATGGAACGACCAACACATGCAGACCTTGCGAGATTTCCTGATATGGTATAATAACTTAGATGTGGTTCCTTTCCTGGAAGCGGCCGAGAAAATGGTTCAACTCTTTCGTCGTGAGATGCGCGTCGACATATTCAAGGAGTGCTTGAGTTTACCGGGTCTGGCGCTTCGCCATCTCTTTCAGGATTGTCCTACATACTTCTCGCTGATACAGCAAAAAGACGTGGACATGTATGAGTAGTAGGTAGCCCGCAAATTCGCGTAATAGCGCCTCACTGCGCATGCGCAGAACCTTTTGTGACGTCACAATGGGTGGTGTGCGCATGCGTGTGTGTGTGTGGTGGGAGGTGGGTACAAGATGGCGGCCAGTTTTTGTGTCGTGTGTGGTGGGAGGTGGGTACAAGATGGCGGCCAGTTTTTGTGTCGTGTGTGGTGGGAGGTGGGTACAAGATGGCGGTCAGTTTTTGTGTCGTGTGGTGGGAGGTGGGTACAAGATGGCGGCCAGTTTTTGTGTCGTGTAATCGTGTGGTGGGAGGTGGGTACAAGATGGCGGCCAGTTTTTGTGTCGTGTGGTGGGAGGTGGGTAAAAGATGGCGGCCAGTTTTTGTGTCGTGTGGTGGGAGGTATGGATGGTGTGAGTGAGTGCAAGAATGTATTCATCCGCGGTGATGCAGTCATGTCTGGCGGTGATTCGGTCTCGGGAAAAAGCTTCCGCGGAGAAAAAGTAATCCCTAGATAAAATGGTCCGATGGGGTCGAGTGAGGTATCAAAGTGAAGCTTAGGTGAGGGGGCATCTAATGGGCTGGGTGTGGGATTGAACTATCGGCATTGTGCGCATGCGCGGTGGCCGAAGGGTATGAAAATAGCCTTTTTGGAGCTAGGGGATTGACTACTGGTCCGATGGGGTCGAATGAGGTATCAAAGTGAAGCTTAGGTGAGGGGGCATCTAATGGGCTGGGTGTGGGATTGAACTATCGGCATTGTGCGCATGCGCGGTGGCCGAAGGGTATGAAAATAGCCTTTTTGGAGCTAGGAGATTGACTACTGGTCCAGTGGGGTCGAATGAGGTATCAATGTGAAGCATTCATGAAGGGGCATCTGATGGACTGGGTGTGGGGTTGAATTAGGGTGATTCTGCGCATGCGCGGCGGCCAAAGGGTATGAAAATAGCCGTCTTGGAGCTAGGGGATTGACTACTGGTCCAGTGGGGTCGAGTGAAGTATCAAATTGAAGGTGAGGTGAAGGAGCATCTAATGGGCTGGATGTGGGGTTGAACTATCGGCATTCTGCGCATGCGCGGCGGCCAAAGGGTGTGAAAATAGCCTTTTTGGAGCTAGGAGCGCCCCTAATGGACCAATGGGGTCGAATGAGGTATCAAATTGAAGGTGAGGTGAAGGGGCATTTGATGGGCTGGGTGTGGGGTTGAATTAGGGTGATTCTGCGCATGCGCGGCGGCCAAAAGGGTATGAAAATAGCCTTTTTGTAGCTAGGAGAGCCCCTAATGGACCAATGGGGTCGAGTGAGGTATCAAATTGAAGCATTCATGAAGGGACATCTAATGGGCTGGGGTGGGGTTGAACTATACCGTTTAGGTGTATTGATGATAATAAAATTTAAAGATCACATGTCCAACACATACTCACATAATGAAAGCAAGAATCGAACTTGCGTCCCCTCGAGATGAAGGATACCCGTCCAGGTTTCATTTTTTTGAGGTGTACTGAAATGCTCTCTCTAATTTATGCCACGGTATCTATTTTTACAGCTGTCAACTGTTATGGTTTGGTCACAATGTTGCCATTTTCTCCCTATATTTAGCGTCCACAAAAAGAAGAGTATATTACAGCAATTATGTTCAAGAAAACACCCCGCTAGAAAATTGTCTTCAAATTGTCTGTTGTTGTGGGAGTATAAAAAAATCCTGGTCAACAGGGGCGCGTATATTTCGTGCGACGCTATGTTGCCAATGCATTGAAATTTGAATAGGTTGTCTGCATGGGTTTCAACGCAAGTATAGTACTAAAGTCTAGCTTACCTGATAAAAGAGTTTAGTCCAGATGGCCTAGGGTGTCCACGTACACAGCTATTTTGTAGTACTGCAATGTAGTAAACTGAAAAGAAATGTAAACAAGTATAATTATTGAAGAAATTAATGGATAATCAAATGAAATAATGAATAAATGGATTAAAAGTTCATGGTGCAGTCCGTTAATTCAGGATTTTGTTGTCTGCAATATGGTAAACTGAAAAGAAATATAAACCAGTCCAATTATTGAAGAAATTAACGAATAATGAAATGAAATAATGATTAAGCAAAAAAATGTTGAAGATTACATCTTAACGGTTCAGTGCTCTCATAATTAGACCACTTCATTCAAAACAAAGGCCTACAGATATATATTGATAAGCGTTTATACATGTATAGTGTCCATACATGTATCTCTTCACCTTGTAGTCAGTTGAAGTCTTATGTTAGCCTACATTATTTCCTTTTTTATTCATGATAATTACATTGTAGGCTTTGTGTTCTGAAGTGATCAAATTATATAGTTTCTCATAACACTCATGCTGAACCAGTACCTAAATCTGGATTTGAGAACCCCAAATGCTCTCTCAACTGAACACCTGGTGGTCTTCAGAGACCTATTGTAGTGTCGCTCCCCAAGAGTTCCTGGCTGACCATAGGGAATCATTAGCCAAGGTCTCAGTGGATATCCACTGTCCCCGAGAAGGATGCTATCCTGAAAATCTCCAGCTTGAAATCGACGTGCAACTCCGCTCTGACCCAGAATGAATGAGTCATGTGCCGCTCCTGGGTATTTCGCAACCACACTAGTAAATCTGAAATGCAAAAGAAAATGCATGTTTTGCATGTCTAGGCAACAATAATATGTGTTCCCTGTATCAACCATGAAAACATTTGGGTACTGTTAGGTAGGTGTTGAAAGCAACATATCCTGTTCACTCACTCACTTATTGCTGAATGTGACTCTAAACTGTAATTCTCTCTCTCTCTCTTCCTCACTCACTACAGTCATCTTCCCTATGGAATCTGTACGACTACACTTGTATCCCCTTTTTGTCCTCCACCACGAAGTGGTGGGAGGACTTGGAAATGCTAGCCATCTGACATCTTGTGAACGCTATATACATGATATATCGAGAACAATTCGACCAATCAAGTTCAAACTTGGGAAATGTTCTTCACATCATTGGTATTGATTATCACTGAGTTACCTAATCCAAGATGGCTGCCATGGACCATATTACATTCCATCTGTCCCACATCTCATGAATGCAATATCTCGAGAACAATTCGACCAATCGACTTCAAACTTAAGGTTTTTGACATCAGTTAGATGGCCATTGGTATTGATTTTCGATGAGGTACGTAATCCAAGATGGCTGATATTGACCATATTGGATTCCATCCGTGTCGCATCTTGTGAACATATCGAGAACAATTCGACCATTTTTTATTGGTTCGTACTCCAAGATGGCCAACATTGATCATCTTGGATTTTATCCGTCCTGCATCTTGTCCTGCAACAATTCGTCCGATTGACTTCAAACGAGAGAAGGTGCTTCACATCAGTTAGATGGCCATTGGTATTGATTTTCATTGAGGTAGTATGTAATCCGAGATGGCTGCCATTGACCATCTTGGATTTCACTCACCCATATTGTACCCATCTGTGTTGTTAATGCAATATCTTTGTCTATTCCACCCATCGATTTATAAACCTCACCATCCATGGGACAAATCCATATACAACTACAGACTTACATTCCAGTGTTACACTACCCATTACTGCTTCCCAAACCTCCTCAACTTGTCTCAACAATTCCAGATAAATGCCTCTTTCCACATACACATATCCACTTTTCAAGTTATATTTAAGGAGATATTGGAAGCGTATATGCTGTATGCTCTCAAACAGGCTGCTTGGCAGAGGACCTGCTACCTGTTCAGCTTGTTCTGCAAAAATTATAACATTTGCAGTTGAAATGTTGCTGCTTTTCATGTCTATATTAAAGCCAATCTTTCAATAATGTACTTCTCATTCTCTTGGAGAGGGCTCTTCACCATGCTTGTGAACTGTTTTCCTCAACACCGGTATGACGGGGAACAAAATTTTATGTCAGTTAATCATAGCTATTTTGTGTCGGTTTGATTTAAACCTTAATTATGCCCCCCCCCCTCTAACTAGAGAGGGGGGCATATAGCGATCGCTTTGTCCGTCCGTCTGTCCGTCCGAATTTCTTGTCCGCGCGATATCTCGCTTAATAATTGGTGGACAGGATTGAAACTTGCATGGAATATGGCCAGTGGCTCAAAGTTGTGCAGCGTAGAGTTTTTTCCGAGTTCCGGTATCATTTTCAAGAGTTATGGCCCTTTTTCTGAAATCTCTGTGAATGGGACTTGTCCGGGCTGAATCTTGGTTAATATTGTATGAACAAGTATGAAATTTGCATGACATGTGGTCAGTGCCCCACAGTTGTGCAGCGTAAAGTTTCTCCCCGTTTCGCCTATATTTTCAAGAGTTATGGCCCTTTGTTTCTGAAATCTCCGTGAATTGGGGCTTGTCCGGACTGGATCTTGGTTAATATTGTATGGACAATTATGAAATTTGCAGGGTATGTGGCCAGTGCCCTGTAGTTGTGCAGCGTGAAGTTTCTTCGCGTTTCGCATATATTTTCAAGAGTTATGGCCCTTTGTTCATCAGGTCTTTATGAAATTGGGACTTGTCCAGGCTGGATCTCAGTTAATATTGTATGGACAAGTATGAAATTTGCAGGATATGTGGTAAGTACCCCATAGTTGTGCAACGTGAAGTTTCTCTGCTTTCGGTTATATTTTCAAGAGTTATGGCCCTCCGTTCATCAAACCTAAATGAATGGGATATATTTATTTGTCCAAAGCACATTCCATGCACATCACATAGGTCCTGAAGTATGAAATTGCCCCAAAAAGAGTGAATTGGATGCAAAATTCAAAGTTCACGATCGCTTCATAATTTCACCACAATATACTCCCAAGGAATGTAGGTCTCATAACCAGGTCACATTTCTGAATTTGGTGAAAGCCCCGGGTGGAATATGTACATGTATTATGCGAGGCATGCCGAAAAAAGTGACTGAAACAGAATTTTTATAATTAGCCAAATTAGGCCTCCACAGACCAATAAAAAACAGAACAATGGTGGAGCAGTGTCGGATTAAAGCGGAAGGGGGGGCATACAATTGAGCAATCTCTGATTGCTTCCTTGCTGTGTTATCTCTCTCACAGGTGCTTCTATCTACCGTTCTATGTTCCACCCCCAACATACTACATAGTATAGGGTTGGGGGTGGAACATAGAACGGTAGATAGAATAGTATAGGGTTGGGGGTGGAACATAGAACGGTAGATGGAAGCACCTGTGCTCTCTTTCTCCTGTCATGCCTGTTTGAATGACACTCACAGATCAAATTTCTGAAGCCAAAATGGCCACCTTGGTGATTCACATGCATGTAGATCCTGCTATTCATATTTTTTATTTCCACACTGTCCGCAATTTCACCTGAAATAATTTATTTGATGTCAAATTAGTACTATTTCTTTTGTCTTGTCTCATCTGACTTCTAAAGAAATTAGCTAATGTGGTGCAAAAAGGTTTAGTAGATTGTAGTGTGGTGATTCATGAAAGACATTTACTATATGTTTCTGTGGAAAATATGCATGCCTGTTTCTTCTTCTTTGATGTATGTTGTCAGTTCTGTGTATCACAATTTGTGTTATTAAATTATAATAATATACAAGACTGGCATTCTTTTAATTTGTTGATTTCCCCTAACCCTATCTCCTAAACTAAGCAAAGGTCATATTGTCCCACCCAATAACCTCATACCGGTACACACACTGACAGGCATCGTCCGTTTGTCCTTCCCCCGTGTTTGGTCTATATCTGGGACAGTTTTCTATCTACATTTCCAATTTTGGTGAGTGGATACCCTGAAGGGGAGACGATGTGTCATGTACCAAAATGGAGGTCACAGTCAGAGGTCAAAGGTCACTGGCCTAAAACCAGGATATCACTGAACCATTCGTGTTCAGTCTATATCTCTGACCATTTTCTATCCACAGTTGCAATTTTTTGTGAGTGGATACACTAGGTGTAGACGATGTGTTGCTTACCAAAATTGAGGTCGAGGTTTTTGGCCCTCAAACAGGGATTCCTTGATCAATGACAGTTTTCTATATACAGTTCCAATTTCGATGAGTGGATTCAGTAGGGGGGGAAAGATGTGATGCATACCAAAAATTAGGCTAAGATCAAAGGTCACTGTGACTCCCAAAATCAAAAAAATCATAAAAAGTAATTCTTTTGTGTCAGTAGATACATTAAGGGGACATGATGTGTCACGTACCCAAATGTAGGTCAAAGGTCAAGGTCACAGTGACCCCATATCCTGAAATTTTAAAAAAGACCTGATTTTGTGTGTCTGTAGATGATGGGTCGTGTACCAAAATTTAAGTCCAGGTCAAATGTCAAGGTCACTCCAAGATCAGGAAATCATTTCAAGTGTTATGCCCATCGAAGACAAGGTGGCATAATCCGATGGTGAGTTCTGTCAATCTATCCATTCATTAACATTTGTTGTCTGTGCGATATCTCCTTACTAGGTATGGATTGGTAACAAGCATTAGGTGTACCTTACTCGAAAGGCAAACAAGGTACCCTGTTCCTTTTGAGTTCAGTAGGTCAAAGATCAAGATCAGTCCCCCAAAACTGAATCCAGTGTAACTGATTTGTTTGGTTGGACTATTCAGAGTTGTCTCCCCTACATGTATATGGCATTTCTCCTGTGGATATCTCTCCTGACTGATACATGCATGAAACAGCTACATTCAGTTAAACTGCTGTAAAATAAAACCATGCATTTACTATTTAACTGGGAGAGGAAACCTTCTTGAACCTCATGTCTCATTATTAACTAAAGAACAAAGGTTTACTTCATCACTTTCTTCACATTTTTCTTCGTTCATGAAGAATTATCTCATATGACGGGAAGCTATTTGAAGAAAAATTAATACTTTCTTGTGTTTGTCGATTTCATGGTAGGATATGTGAGCTCTCGGCTTTTGTTTCAAGGTCACCTAGTTACCAAGGGTTAAGCCCCTTTTAGTTTATCATTCAATAATTGGCTGCATAAATGTTACCTTCTCATAAACACAAAACCTTACACTTTTCTCTGGAATGCTAGCTACCAAGTGGGACCAAGGCAATTGAACAGCATTGAAATTTGGACCAGTGTAATTCTACATGTATGGGTGTATATTGAAGCCTCTTGGGCTCTTGTTTCATTCTGTAGTATCTTGTTGTTTTTGCAATGTGTGGTGACAAGCATGAAAGTCCTATTACACATGTTTCGCCAAAGATTAAAGAGCTAATTCATGCAGCTAATGTTAACCTTCAAACTATAATCACAGAACAATTATTACGGTGGCCCGTAGGGGACATTCATGTTTTTTACCTTTTAGGTGTTTTTCTCTGACTTTTTCGTGTTTTCCTTCGACTTTTCCGTGTTTTCTTTCGACTTTTTTGTGTTTTCTTCGACTTTTCAGAGTTCTTGTTCGAATTTTCTGCGTTTTCTTTCGAAAACATCGCAAAATGAACAAAATTGTGAAATACTTTCCACCGCGGTGAAATACTTTCCACCGCGGTGGAAAATACTTTCCACCGCGGTGGGAAATATTTATCACCGCGGTGAAAAGTACTTTCCACCGCGGTGGGAAATACTTTCCACCGCGGTGAGAAATACTTTCCACCGCGGTGAGAAATACTTTCCACCGCGGTGGGAAATACTTTCCACCGCGGTGAAAAATACTTTCCACCGCGGTGGGAAATACTTTCCACCGCGGTGAGAAATACTTTCCACTGCGGTGGGAAATACTTTCCACCGCGGTGAGAAACACTTTTCACCGCGGTGAGAAGTACTTTTCACCGCGGTGGGAATAATTTCCACCGCGGTGGGAAATATATTCGTGTTTTCTGACTTTCCTGTGTTTTCTCTCAACATTTCGCGAAGTTTGGCAATCTTCATCCGAGGGAGAAATTGAGGGAAAAGATCTCACCGCGGTGTAAAAGTTTCCACCGCGGTGTAAAAGTTTTAACCGCGGTGGAAAAGTTTTAACCGCGGTGTAAAAGTTTTAACCGCGGTGGAAAAGTTTTAACCGCGGTGTAAAAGTTTCCACCGCGGTGTAAAAGTTTTAACCGCGGTGTAAAAGTTTTAACCGCGGTGTAAAAGTTTCCACCGCGGTGTAAAAGTTTTAACCGCGGTGGAAAAGTTTTAACCGCGGTGTAAAAGTTTCCACCGCGGTGTAAAAGTTTTAACCGCGGTGGAAAAGTTTTAACCGCGGTGGAAAAGTTTTAACCGCGGTGGAAAAGTTTCCACCGCGGTGGAAAAGTTTCCACCGCGGTGTAAAAGTTTTAACCGCGGTGTAAAAGTTTCCACCGCGGTGTAAAAGTTTTAACCGCGGTGGAAAAGTTTTAACCGCGGTGTAAAAGTTTCCACCGCGGTGTAAAAGTTTTAACCGCGGTGGAAAAGTTTCCACCGCGGTGTAAAAGTTTCAACCGCGGTGTAAAAGTTTTAACCGCGGTGTAAAAGTTTCCACCGCGGTGTAAAAGTTTTAACCGCGGTGTAAAAGTTTTAACCGCGGTGTAAAAGTTTCCACCGCGGTGTAAAAGTTTTAACCGCGGTGAAAAAGTTTTAACCGCGGTGTAAAAATTTTAACCGCGGTGTAAAAGTTTCCACCGCGGTGTAAAAGTTTTAACCGCGGTGAAAAATTTTAACCGCGTTGTAAAAGTTTCCACCGCGGTGTAGAAGTTTAAACCGCGGTGAAAAAGTTTCCATCGCGGTGTAAAAGTTTTCGCCGCGGTGAAAAAGTTTCCACCGCGGTGTAAAAGTTTTAACCGCGGTGTAAATGTTTCCACCGCGGTGTAAAAGTTTCCACCGCTGTTAAAAAGTTTTAACCGCGGTGTAAAAGTTTCCGCCGCGGTGTAAAAGTTTAAACCGCGGTGAAAAAGTTTCCACCGCGGTGTAAAAGTTTTAACCGCGGTGTAAAAATTTTAACCGCGGTGTAAAAGTTTCAACCGCGGTGTAAAAGTTTCAACCGCGGTGAAAAAGTTTCCACCGCGGTGTAAAAGTTTTAACCGTGGTGAAAAAGTTTCCACCGCGGTGAAAAAGTTTTAACCGCGGTGTAAAAGTTCCCACCGCGGTGTAAAAGTTTACACCGCGGTGTAAAAGTTTCCACCGCGGTGTAAAAGTTTTAACCGCGGTGAAAAAGTTTCCACCGCGGTGTAAAAGTTTCAACCGCGGTGAAAAAGTTTTAACCGCGGTGTAAAGTTTCCACCGCGGTGTAAAAGTTTCCACCGCGGTGTAAAAGTTCGCGGTGTAAAAGTTTTAACCGCGGTGTAAGTTTCCACCGCGGTGTAAAAGTTTTAACCCGGTGTAAGACACCGCGGTGTAAAAGTTTTTCCACCGCGGTGTAAGACACAACCGCGGTGTAAAAGTTTTAACCGCGGTGGAAAAGTTTTAACCGCGGTGGAAAAGTTTCCACCGCGGTGTAAAAGTTTTAACCGCGGTGTAAAAGTTTTAACCGCGGTGTAAAAGTTTCAACCGCGGTGTAAAAGTTTTAACCGCGGTGTAAAAGTTTCCACCGCGGTGTAAAAGTTTTAACCGCGGTGGAAAAGTTTCAACCGCGGTGTAAAAGTTTCCACCGCATATCCGGGTAAATAGTAGATAGTTGAGGAGCAGAAGGCGACCCTTCCCCGCCCCCCGCCTTTGATAACAATACATGCTTCATGACGGTTAGCAAACTCATGCTTTTTCCTTAATTCCGCCCAAAAGTCATTTACAATTCCAGACTGTCCCATTTTCTTAGTATAAAAGGTTTTGCTGTGGTTAAGTATTCAATCCCAGGACTTAATTTACATGGAACAACATAATATTTAATCAATATTATTGTAGCTACGTTGGGAGCCAATTGTACTAATCTGGAGGTACCAGTGAATCGTTTTTGAATTGGTATGATGGCATACAGTTGGTTGCACGTGTTTAGGTTAAAATCTTGGGTTTAACGCTGGTAGTATCCCTTGAACGGGCCGGTACGTAAGCCTAGCGAATCCGTCATTTGCCCCATGTTAAAAGTATGAAGACAAAATTGCAATGTCGCAGTGAAATTTCCTTCGACTAAATTGAAAAGCTCTTAGATTCTTTTAGTTTTGACCAACGCTACATGTAGTAAGGGGTCACGTCCAATCGATCGAGAGAGTTTCTCGATAAACGAGTAAAACCGATAAATATCTCGTCTCGAAGGGTCCCGGTTTATCTCTATCGATTGTCGTCCCGGTTTGCTCCCGGTTTTCCCTCGAAGTGAAAGCCCATCTCGAACCCCCTCGAAATAAATCGACTTGCTTCGAGAGTGGAATAGAGATGCCTTCAAATGAAGGTTTGGGCCATTCGGAAAGCGTACGCTGGCTCTATATTTACTTCTCTGTGGCACCGAGACTAATCTCGGATGGCACATACGCATTAAGCCATGGATAATGAAGTAAAGTAAACAAGATTCTTTTAACATTGTTTTGTTATTCCATCTAGAGATCTGTAGTCGCATGCTTGCTCTGACAGCGCATTCTTTACGCACGGAAAGGAATAAAATATCACAAATTGAATTACATAATTTGGCTCAATATTATTCAGTGTAAATTATTTCGAACCTGTTTTAGAATTCAAATCACTTTATGAGATATGTCCAGGTACTGCGAATTGAAATATGTTCTACAAGTCTGGAATAAAATTCCATATGTTTTTTTCAGAAGGTATATCAGAACGGGAGATTTTCGTTGATATTACTTATTTGATAGGATCGTGACTTGAAAAATTATTGTACCTGGTTTCTTCAATGGTTTCCCCGATTTTCAGAAATACCGCAGCTTTGAAGACCACAGGAGCGGCCGGTAATGCATTGAACATCGGATAATATGTACAAACGCGCGATCGAAGTGTTTGAGCATTCCATATAAGCTTTTCACACTGACAACACGTGGTATTGTTGTTGTAAAATGTACATGAACGTTGATTTAAAGATTAATTGGGCGCTAATTACTTTCAGTAATTAGTTAATTTGCTAGACACATGAAACTAGCAATAAATAATACAACGAAAATATCTTATTAATCCCCACCAAAAGCACTTTTCTTAGTTTTTCTTTCAAAGTAATTAACCCCTCTCTATATTCGCTGTTGTTACAAGCCGACGTTTTTCACGGACCGACTGTGGTGTGAATTATCAACACCTCCAGTTATTATTGTTTACCAGGCAAGCTTATATCAGAAATAAACTTTGTTGATATAACTGTACAATCTCCTTACTCGAACTATATCTCAAAACAGTAATTCTCAGTAAAGTGGAATGTGCAATGTCGCAGTGAAATTTCCTTCGACTAAATTGAAAAGCTCTTAGATTCTTTTAGTTTTGACCAACGCTACATGTAGTAAGGGGTCACGTCCAATCGATCGAGAGAGTTTCTCGATAAACGAGTAAAACCGATAAATATCTCGTCTCGAAGGATCCCGGTTTATCTCTATCGATTGTCGTCCCGGTTTGCTCCCGGTTTTCCCTCGAAGTGAAAGCCCATCTCGAACCCCCTCGAAATAAATCGACTTGCTTCGAGAGTGGAATCGAGATGCCTTCAAATGAAGGTTTGGGCC
>JAVTVY010045473.1:0-20309 GCA_036873755.1 Hanleya hanleyi
AGGACGCTTACATAGTGCAATAAAGACAAGTGATATTACAGTGCTAGACATCACATTATCAAGTTCCTGTTGCTTCTCAGCAAAATGCATTGAAACAACAGGAACCCGTGCCCACCCAAGGCCCATGGACGGTATCCTCGTGACGCTTTACATGACCCGGACGTCGAAACGACTGCGAATGTGTACATATCATACAGCTATACGAGGAGACAGCGTCATGACCAGCAGATTCATGACGGTGTAAGTCCTAGCTTTTCTATTCCCGGGACAACAGTCGACAAAAGTTGTTACCCTTGACGTTCCATCAGGAGCTTCAATGTAACCCCAGGTTTGCCGTAACTCATACGAATATCACAGGTCCTATGACTGCCATGTTCCCAACTCCATGATGCGCCACACGGTCGACATGCCAACCCTGACGTCACTTCCAGTTAAAAAAGGCCCCTTCCTAACCCTACTCTACACTACGAGAACTTCCATCGGCCTTATTCGACATAGCGGGAGCTACAACAGGACACCAAGCACGCCATATGTGGATCAACTATGTTCCACCTTTCACCAAAATCTCCAACAACAATCGTCACCAGACATAATACCACAGCCCTGATAACATCCCCAGTCATAATTTACAACAGAAAGTGATTCAAGACGACGTCATTCACGACACGTTTGCTTTTCAGCATTGTCCCGCGATCGGCGAAGCAGGCTCCTTTGCAAACGAACATACCCTTTGCCTATTACACATTGACTGCGCATGTGTACCGTGACGCCACTTCCGGTCAAAACCATCCTAGTCCTAGTTTACAGCGCGAGCTTCAAGACAAGTGCCTGCACGGTCCATTTGACCTCTGGATTGCCCCATAGATCGCACAAACACTCCGCTGTGTACCCAAAACTGCAATTTCTCTAATATTCCTCGACTGAGCATGAGCATCATCACATCACATTCACATTATGGCCAGGACACTGTGTGACCCTACACGACAGATTCAATGTCACGACTCAGCTGGATCACGGATGAGCCCGTAGGTGACCCAAACACGCCTTTGTACACTCCTAAAAACATCTTTCTCTACTACTCCTCGACTACGCATGCGAATTACAACGTTTCTACCGCTCAAAACCACGCCAGGTGTAGTCCACACGGCGGGAGCTTCAAGAAAATCTCCTGTCCAGCACATTTAGAGCAAGGATAACCCCTCTATCGCCCAACCACGCCCCAGTTCACTCCCAGAATGCATCCTTTCTCTACTCCTCTTCGTTTTTGTATGAGCATCATACCATCACTTGCGCTGAATCTCCCCCAAGCCTAGTCTGCATCACAATAGCCCACTATAGTCTCACTTGATTGGATGTAAAGTCCGTTTTCCGAATTTTATACAAGTATTTTTATATCCACCCGCCAGTAACGTGACCGGAAGTGACCTCGTAACGGATGTGACCTCGAATCGGAAGTGACTTCGAACCGGAAGTGACTTCGAACTGGAAGGGACGCCATCATCGGAAGTCATATACAACCCACATTTACAACCCCGCGGCTCTCCCCAACGCACGGAGGGATGAGATTTGCGCCTCTTCTACTACTCACGTGTTCGCGTAATAGGCCCATCATGTTACGATGAAAGTACCCAAGTATATCATTCCACTCACCCACACATTTCAGAAATCCAATCTTGTCATTGCTTAATACAATCGACTGTTGTATTCGTCCATACAGCTGGAAGCCAAATACGACCCTGTGGTGGCCCAACAGTGTTTGATCTGGATGGCTACTTTGTTTGAGGAGGAAGGACTAGAGGTGACGTTCGACACAAGTGGTAACGCGGACACTTTTCAAGATGAACTCAAAGATGGGATCATTTTATGCAGGTATCAAATATGTCTCAAATAATGTGTTTTGTTCTTAACTTAAATATTGTCAGGATGTGAATGTTGCAAGGGTGAACGTGTTGTCGTGATGTGGTGGTCACGTATTGTACCGTGGTGGTCCTGTGTTGTCGTGATGTGATGGATTGACCCTGCTATCCCGTATATTGTATCATCCCGATTCACCTTATATCGTTTACTGATACCAAATGGTATTAATACGTCCAGATCAGCATAATGTATCATCTTCATCTATTGATTTTACATGTAAAATGTTGTTCTGAGTATACTTCGTGCTATGCGTTCAGGCCGCAAGCCCCATCTAACCACTGATCACCATTGCCATCATCTTGAATCCAACTGTCGTAGAGTGTTGCTTAACACTTGAAATGCCAGTTGCTATATATTTCTTGTGTAATAAGGAATAATAATGAGGAGAAAAACGTTTGATCCATCTGGGTGATTCCCTCCCAGATCTAGATCATTCATTCGTCGTTTCGGGATCGCCAAATGGCGACGTCATATTTCTTCAGTACTTTTATATGCCCCTGTCTTTTATTTCCTTAATCCCATCAACATGACAATTTATCCATTTTGTCTCAGCTTGCAATTGTATCATGGTCTTTTCTGCTTTTTTGCCATTGCAGATTAATGAACATCATATGTCCGGAGGCCATAGCTTCTAACAAACTGAATAAGGCGCCAACCATGCCCTTTAAACAAATGGAACTTATCCAATACTTTGTGGAGGCCGTGAGGAAATTTGGCGTGGCTGATCATGAAAACTTCGCGACCTGCGACCTCCACGAGGGTCAAAATCTGAACCAGGTTGTCATTTGTCTACAAGCCTTGGGAAGGAAGGTATGTATGTTGGTAACAGAAGTTCTCTATTTGTGAAACGTCGTTCTAGTGTGCCAGACTCGCAGCATTCATGGCGTCAAAGGCCTGGACGTCTTCCGAAGAAAATTACCTCTCACAGTGTCTGATGTACAATGTCTTTCTAGGTTGGGTGCATTGTTGCAGAAGACACATAGCTTTCGATTATCATGGTAAATTATGATCACAACCACTTTCTGTCACTGTTTAAAGAAAGTATTGACCATACACGTCATGTTACACATGTGACAGACCAGGGTTTATGGTCGTTTTGACCACATGATTTATGGTCTGCCACATCTGTCCCATTATGTGTATATGGACAGAGCTACCAAACAACCTGTAACCACCTGGGTCATCTATACGCGGTAAGACTAACCCTGGGATCGTGTGTAGCCATTTTCAGCCTACTTTCGGCAACTATACGAGGGAATTTCCCGAAATCAAAACCACGTGATGTCGTCGGCCAATCAGCTAAACTCTACCGACGTAACCCCAACGTAACCCGCCATTTTCGAGTCTGTCCTACTTGTTCAAAATTACAGATCTACAACACCTCTTGGATGATACGGAAGTTATTCATATCTGTATCTTTTGTAAGCTCAGACAAAATATGTTTCAGAAGTAGTATGAAAAGCCTGTAATTTATCAGATTTCTCGAGTCTTTTCTCCGTCGGATAAAGACCGAACAGTTTACGGTAAAATATCGGATATCGCTCTGCAATAATGGCGACACACGATTCGCAAGTCATCTTATGGATGGCGAAGTGTACGCAAATGAGTGACCAGAGTGACCGACTTTCTGACGTCGATATCAGTGAATCAAGAAACAATACAATTTTTTTTCTTATACTCCTGTTCCACAATTCCAGTGCTCATCGCATGCAGCTATGGCCTTACTTTCCATGGTGATTCAGACATAATCACCATTTGCCTCATACACATCAAACACGTTACTGCCGAAAAGCGTTGCGGCGTTGCCCCGCTTGACATCCCCATTGGACAATGTTTTACTTACTCAATCATTTAATGGAAGGACGAGGACATTGCAATTGGTTCTGCCATGTGTCTGTCGTTTCTTTCCTCAAAGGTTTCAACAGAAGTGTGTTTACGTTGCCTTGATACACTTTTCATATTGTTCTTTACCCATAATGATCATTATCAATTCATGCGTATGGCTTGCGGAAACCGTCAGCGGTGCATTCTCATGACTTGTCAATGTATAAGTTTCAGGGAAATTTCTCCTTAAAATAAAAGAAACCCGACTACAACAGGCCAATCAATGGGCTATTAGTCCATCTCTTTATCCTTGACATGTGTTCTTGGATGCTAGAATTAATAGTTGGTCATAATAGCATACATATTGCAGAATTTCAGCATGCAAGATCCGGCATTATTGAAGTACTAAAAGTGTATCTTTTACTGTATATCGCTCGAAAATTGTACCTGAATTTCATATTCGTTTGTTGCAATTATAAAGTTTTAGTCGAACAGGCGAAAATCATATGAGTTATATGTCTATTTCCAGGCACAAATGGAAGGTAAATCAGGATTTGGCCCAAAAGAGTCTCAACAAAACAAGAGAGAGTTTTCTGCGGAGAAATTACGTGCTGGTCAGAATATTATAAATCTGCAATATGGTTCCAACAAAGGCGCCAGCCAGGCCGGGATGGTGTTTGGGAAACATCGCTCAATACTGGGTGATTAGTGATATTTCGTGCTTTCAGTGCTTCAGCAATGGACTTGCAGATCCTCCATGATTATCTATTTGAGGCACTAGCAAACTAATAGTTTATCAATCACATATTCTAGAAATATAAAGGAATAAAGCAGTACAGGTTTGTATTATACACCGGGTATAATGCCTATACCCTATATAGTATATGGTATAGTCAAAGATATCCGATGTACATTACATTTATTTATTTTTCTAGAATATGTGATTGATAAAGTATTAGTTTGCGAGTGCCTTAGATCGCAATGGACGGCGATCGTATTTATCATTCCGAATCTCAAAACACGGGACCACTATGTCAGTTGGAAGAATATCTCAGTCATAGCATCACTGCATACTTGGCACGTTTCATTCCATGTTTTCTTTACAGGCAATATTGTGTTTATCTAAAATTTGCTGTTTAAACCTTCAATGACGTGTGGACGTAGTCGCCTTTTTGTGTAGATAACGTTTGGACGTGGTATTCCTCTTAGTTGACATTAGGACGTGATAACCATTTTGCAAATAATTTCCTGACGTGTTTCATTTCCGTTGTTTGAAACCTCACGTGACGACGACACATGTGACGGTTTTGCTTGTTTTTCTTCCTACAAAGGCATTATTTCATTGTTGCTGAACCGGTAGTCATCCTCAGACAATGACTTTAAAGGTATACAATCAGACACTATAACCTGTAATCAAAGCGTTTGCAATATAAAACTTATGTATATTTCTGTATGAAAAACAGTTTTAGCGGAAAATACTGACTTCACAAATGTAATTGATTTTTCCGGACCCCGGCTAGTTGACTCTGACCCCCCAAGCCTCCCCCCAACCATCCCCCTCTCCCCTCCCTGATTTTTCAGGTTACAGGCCACACACATTCACAATTTGCGAAAAACTGCTTGATGAAACTTTTTATCCTGTCAAGTTAAAATCATATCTACCAATTCCGTCATTCAGAACTCACCTCTAGTGAAAATGGAATCTGGAGTTTATGTATTAACGGTATCAATATCATTTGAAACTTCTCGTATTCCATTTTTACAACTAATATTTATTGAATATAGATGTTTTGAGTGTGGTCCATATTCAAATAAATATTCCCAAAATATACTCTATTGCAACTCATATTCGCAGTAAGCAAATATATCCTCATATATTTTATAGCAAATTTCAGAGGGCAACTTTTTTATAGAAATTCGCAGTGGGACAGTGGGACCGTGTACATATGAAAATACTGTAATACCAAATACACTGATTCTCTGATAACAATATGATATGATTACTTGCCACGTTAATCAAAAGTTAAGTGAGAGGCTCTACAACAGTTGCCGATTGGAGTACCTATATGCATCTAGGTATGGTGTTTTGCCAAGATCGCGATAAAATTGATATGAAATATGCAAACTGTTTATGACCGAAATGGTTAGATTATGCATGAAGCTAAAAATATATAACTTTAAGTTAGTATAATTTATACATAATGTTTGATGCATTGAAAAAAAAATGTTGAAGAAATGATTTTAAAATGCGCTGATTTGACTCTTACAGATATACTGTGTAAAGGCATCTGCTGACTACCAAACGTATCAGTAAGAATCTGTATACTGTAAACTCAAACATACCAAATGTCATTTGACTTTCAAATATTTAAGGGAGTAGAGGACGTTCGTAACGATAGCGAGCAGCAAAGTGTTCTTGGGGTTGAAGATTTTGCTTGTGGTATATACACACCAAAATTCATCCGTATTCACTTTCAGCAGAAAGGCAAACTTGTAAATGCCTCGTAGATGAACCTCAAAGAATAGTTCCCACCATCTGACCACTCGGAGTCCCTACCCCCACTCCTTTGAACGTAGGGCTGAACCCCTGTATTTATTAGGCATTCAACTTTAACTACATGTGTTTAATATCATATAGAAAAATGGGGAATATATGACCAATCTTAGTAAGTTAATGTCCGATCAATGACCCCATTCGACATATCCAAATTGGGGAGCAGAAAAGATTTAATTTTAATTAGATTGATATTTGTCAAAAGTAAAAAAAGTTTGGTTTAATAAGCTTTAAGAAAGAAAAAAAATGTCAAATTTCCCTATGTATATTCAGTGTTATATGGCAATTCCGTGATACACATACATGTGGTGACCTGTTTTTTTTACGACCATGATGACCCCCATTTTTTTCTGTTGATTATCTTCTCTTAATCAGATGAAGAAATACCGAATTTAAAAAAAAAATCTACCTTTAGAAATGAACGTCTTCTACTTCCTTAAAATATTCATTTTGCCAAACTATAAAACAATTATAAGAGGGCGCATTGCAATCTTACACACGAGGTAACGTGTTAGTGTTAGCTGTTTTAGTGCTATGCGAATCAAACCAAGGGAGATAACCCTACAACTATTCATGTTAGTTATCCGTTACTAGTTGTCCTATTTTGCTTTTTATATGGCAAGTTAATGTTTCCCAAATGTCCTATACATGGCATATTTTGTGTACATTTGTATATTGTTGATACCTTGTTGAGTGTTACTGGATAATAAAGTGATTATACAAAGTTATTATAAGTCTACAATTTCATTACCCCGCATATATCCACAGTGACTTGATCAGTAATGGTTCTCTTCGTTGTTGTTATTAATAAATACATTTTCTTTGAAACTAATAGAATAAATTCCTACTTTTCATATTGGATCCTGCCAGCATCCTCAAAAATGATCTAGTTATGCCGTCCGTAAATTAGAGTGAGAGATATAGGAATCACTTTGTCCGTCCATCCGTATGGCCAAACTTGACCGGGGGGCCGTCACACTCAAGGTTGTTTCACTCATATGGTGACAATTTGGTTGGCGGAGGAAGCCGCAGTATCCGGAGAGAACCACCGCCCGTCGGCAGGTAACCAAACTTGTCCGAACGATATTTTGGCTGCTATTTGATCGAAAACTTCAAAACTTCCATGGAACCTGCAGATGTGCACTAACAGGTGTTTTATGGATTTCAATAATTCTCCCCTGATTCATGGACTTCTATCGTTAACGTCAATACATGCTTGGCAGGCCAATATCTCGGTTACTATTTCATGAACTCCTTTATGTCCCTTGGTTAACGACTACGGTATGTGCCATACTACATTGTTGCCGGGCTATATCTCCGTTATTAATTGCCGGAGAAGTTCAAAATTTTCCAAGTAAATGCTTAGCATTATGGTGTGCACTGTCATGCTTTTTACCTAATTCGATGATTTTCGCAAAGTTATCGCCTTTTTATCGTCGTCGTCAAAATATGCTTGCCTGTCCAATATCTCATAAGTTACTATTCGATGGAGAACTCTGAAATTTACATGGAAGATGGTTAGTACATTGTAGATGTGCACTGTCGTTGATATTCCATCGAGTTATGTCCCTTCATTGACGACTTCAATTTATACTGTATTGTACATTGTTGTTCGGGCCGTATCTCTCTGAATAATTGCAGAAAATGTTAGATATCTTCCTAGTGAATGCTATTGAGTAGGTGTGTACTGTAATGCTTTTCTACGCCTGTCTGTCTGTCCATCCGTCCGTTCTTGTCCGGTCTATATCTGGGACAGTTTTCTATGTATCGTTCCGATTATTTGTGAGTGGGTACCCCAGGGACGGACGATGTGTCATGTATCAAAACAGAGGTTGAGGTCGGAGTTCAAAGGTCACTGGCCTAAAAATCCGAAAATCATTTAACCATTCGTGCCCAGTCTAAATCTATGACAGTTTTCCATCCACAGTTGCATTTTTTATGTGAGTGCATACACTAGGTAGAGGCGATGTGACGCGTATCAAAATTGAGGTCGAAGTCAACTCTAGGTCAAAGGGCACTGTCGCCTAAAAATCAGGAAATCTCTGACAAGTGACAGTTTTTATATCTATATTCCAATTTTTGGTGAGTGGATACCCTAGGCAGAGACGATGTGTTGCATATACCATAAATGGAAGTCAGTGGAGGTCAGAGCTCAAAGGACACTGGCCTTGAAATTGATGAAAATTGCAATTTTGTTATGAGTGGATTCACTAGGTGGAGAAGATGTGTTACATACCAAAATTTAGGTCAAGGTAAAAGGTCACTGGTCATTTTGAACCCAAAATGAGGAAATCGTAACAAATGGAGATTTTTTTAAAGGGGAGATGATGTGCCATTTACCAAAATTCAAGTCAAGGTTTAAGGTCAAGGTCACTGACCTCAAAATCAGGAAATCATTAAATATTTGGTTTTTGTTCAGTATACATAGAGAGAGACGATGTCTTGTATAGGCCTATATTGACGCCAATTGTGGCTCTTGTTATGTGTTTAGATGATTTTCTCCGGAGTGCCCTTCATCGTCCATATCAATATATGCTTGTCCGGACCACATCTCAGTTACGATCTGATGGGCAACTACGAAAATTACATGGAAGATACTTAGTATATTGCTGATGTGCACTTTTAGGATATTTAACCATTTCGATGATTTTTCCCAGAGTTATATCCCTTAATCGCCAAGATCAATATTTTCTTCTGCGGACCACATCTTCTTTACCAATTCATGGACAAGAATCTTACTTTCTATCATTTTGTTTTGACCCCTTTCAATGAGTTTCAGATTTATGGCTATTCTTCGTCGACATCAATATATGCTATACCGATACAACATTGTTGTCCGGACTGTATCTTTCTTAATTATTATCTACTTTTCTCAGTAGATGCTTAGTATCATGCAGGGTTAGTTGTTTCTATGACTTATCCACTGTTATTGCCCTTTATCATCAATATATGCTATCTCGGACATGTACATTCTTTTACGGTCTGTAACTCTGACTACTTGGTGAAGATGGTGAATGATAACTATATTATGTAGATCTGATCTGTCTTGTTTTCACCTCGCAGCCTACAGAACGGGGTGCATATCTCTGATTGCTTCTGTGGTGCTTTGGGTGAGTGAGTGAGTGAATAGAATTAAACGTCGCCTTCAAGAATATTTCAGCTATATCGCGACGAACCAACTAAGCACCACCCAGCCCATTGTCGCCGAGGTCACAGCTATGCCCTACGCTATACTCGGTAGCATATCTCTGGTGGAGCGAGAATGCACCCAGCCAAGTTGCGTTCCTGCTGATTCAAAGAAGAAATCTTTGAAGCAGCATGAAACCAGACACCCTCCATCCACCCTATAAAACACTGAGGACAGCACACAAGACACAGACAGGACGCTTACATGGTGCAATAAAGACAAGTGATATTACAGTACCCAAAAGTAGAAAATACACGGGGACTGCAAGTCCCCCAAATCAGCCTGATCAAGCAATGGTTCCCCTCAACAGAGTGAATGAGGATTGTTCGGCTTCAATCAAAAACAGAAATTGCCCATAATAGAAAGGCTTAGACAGACAAGATTTTTTTTATTAAAAATCATACCGAAGAACAGCCTGCATGGGTATGCTTGCCTCGGTATATGTATGTGTACGGTGGACGGTAACCGCTTTTCCCTGGAAGTGCTTTGAGTTTAGATGTCGATATCCGAGGAGTCTTCGAAACCGGACGTCCCCGATGTTGTCTGAGCTAAATTCGAAAGTTAGTTGATGTGTCACTGTAGGAAGGGAGGGTCCCGAGGAATATTGCCACGAGCTCGGCTTATTTGCTGAACTGGTGACTGACATACAAACTCCATATGGGAAATACACGCTTAAAACTAAGTGTCGAAACCTACTCGTAAAGTGTTGCAATAACCCTTTAAGTGTGTCCACAGGGACAGCACTTTAAAGTGCAGTCCCTGTGGACACACTTAAAGTGTTATTTTAACACTTTGCAACACTTTAGTTTTAAGCGTGTAGACAATAATCGTGTAGTTCCTGTGGTCAAATGTGCACCCATAACAATATTCTGATATCTAGATAACGACTTAACATGAAAAATCATATGGATTAAGAATAATGATAAGCGATACGGATTTTATATTTTTGGAACATCATGAGGTCTTGCTGGCATCATTGAAAACTGTTGACCGCCTCTCTCATGTAGGAAACTAGCCTAGTTTTATGTATACTATGATTTATTCTTTTAATTTGGTGCTAATGCTAGTATATGAATTAGATGTTTGGTTTATGGACGCGAAATATCAAAATCAAAATAAATTTCTTTTTAAAAAGGAGAGATTGGATATGACTAGGTTGATTAAAACAAACCCGCGAACAGATCCTCGCGCAAAGAAAGCTTGTTTTGGATACAGAGATTGTGGTGTGAGCGAAACGTCAGTAATTCCGAATATTAGCGCAGAAATATTGGCGCAGAAGCAACTGAGTACAACGGCTGCTTATCCAATATCAGATGATGGCTCTGTGGTCAGCTCTACATTCGTTCTGGAAGTTTCCAGCAACACTGAAAACGTGGAAAAGATTTGTTTCTCCTTATAATAAAATCATGACTGAACCATTGCCAAATTCTGTGAGATTTAATTCAAATATATATATATACGTTCAGAGAAAAGGGTTGAATATCCACGGCTTAGTTAAAATAGAATAAGATCAAAACGGAAAAATTATCTGCACCCTTGGCATATAGTTTCTTTCCGGTTGCTTGGAAATTTACTGACGTGTAGGTTATTGCATTTTCGGAGAGGTCCAAAATGCTACAAATGTGTTTGACATACCTGGAATCGTCTAGAACATGCTGAACCTTGACCTATACTCCTGCAAAAAACAAACGTTCCAGGTTCAGTCAACGCACCTAAAACTGGATTAAAAGCTCGTAAAATGTCATTTTGGTGTTTATGTCTTATTAAAGCTAAATGATATAGTAAAATCACTGAAGCGTGAAGTTCACAACCACAAACACATGCATGTTCTGACCGGGTTTAATTGAAACCGCTTTACCCTCGTACATCATCCAAGACGTTTATTTGATGGATTTAGTCATCCTAAAAGTACTATAACTCTCAGCCTACCCGGTGATAAATTATCACATTTTCTATTTCTCTCTTTTCATTTGTTCTCAATCGCATTGAGCAATGGATAAGTTCTAATTCATAACAGCACCTAGTTGTTAAATTGTTCGACCGTATCGGATAATTATATTGGATAGTATATTCCCTTCTGCTTCATCAAAGTTTATTTTGTTTAGGAGTGTTGAGTCGGGTGTTAACCTCCGCCGTCAGTTTGTGGTTATTGAAGAATGTCTCGTAGAAAAGTTTGCCCATCGCCTCGAGCTTATTCCTGACTTGATGATTACTGCGGTGTCAAAATCTAAAAAGTTGAGGTTTATGACTCAAATATCGTGGTCCCATTTGTTGTACTATACAAGATATTCGTGTAAAGGTAGGCCTATACTATAGTATCAACCTCCGAACAGGGTTTTCTTCCATTATGCCAGACTATCCGTAGGGCCGTAGCTTTGTATGGAATTTGAGTGAGTGAGTGAGTGAGTGAATATGATTTAACGTCGCTTTCAACTATATTTCAGTCATATCACGACGTTGGGTCCTATTCCTTTTCACACCCGGGAACCACACGGGTGGGGTCCTATTCCTTTTCAGACCCGGGAATCCCACGGGTGCCTCAGTTAGTCGCCTCTTACGACAAGCTGTCTGAGGAGCTGAGGCCTATTCTTACCATGACCTACGGTGTGCACAACGACATCCCAGGTCAATCCCCGGAAGCCCCACAGGGCGTATGGAATTTGATACTATAGTATATACGATATGGTATATTAATATGCCCTCCGGTACAGTCCAAGAACAACCACCAAGAATTGATCGCTTCATTCACACCGACCATAATATTAAGGAGACATTTTCATCATTACTGCATAAATGTATCCGTCTTTGCATGGTGGAAACAAGGGAAAGTTCCTTGGTTTTATGAGACTGACCAAATATCGTACAAATCATTTATCATCTGCACTTTTGCTCTGTCACTATTTGACACCCTATTACATTAAATATCAAGCACCATAATCTGCATCTTCATACACAGGTTGAATTCGAAAAAATCGACCTGTGTATGAAGATGCATAACCTGGGATATCATGCAGGTATGGATAACCAGATGCTAATGGTATCCGATTAATTGGTTTGATCAATTAACACTTTCCATGTGTACCGGTACCGTACTATAATGTGATTCTGAACACAGTATGCGTATAGCACTTGCACCGTGCAGGACGGCATTCGGATTAGCGGGGGGATAGATTATGGGGGTCGCGTGTCGTGATATTTACCAAGCTCACCTGATTAGTCTTGGATACCTTTGACATTTCTCCTCGCGTCATTCCGACAAAAGACCCCGACCATTCTGGATTATTCTCGTTTACACAGACGTATGTATGATACTGTATTCAGTGGTCTCGTAGAAAATAGTATATCGGTGAAAATATAGTAGAAATATGTAGGAACAACTTACGCTTCTTTGTATACATGAGCGCCCAAATGACATTTTTGATGATTCTAAGCGTTCTCTTTATCAATATTGTTAACGATGCATTAAATTGGTTTTGACATATTCAATTTTATTTAAATATAGTAGCATAGTAACACGGGGATTACTATATGGCTGCACAAGCATTTATCAACACAGAATGATACTACATGTATATACACCAATGTGATTACATGAACCATGAAACAATCACAATACAACCGTGAATCTTCTTCTCCTCTCTGCCACACACGGTGTGCGGTGACGCGTCTTTTTGTGCTTGTGTGTTTTTTTAATTTTCCACCAGAGCTCTGTTTTAGGAGAGTGGTACGGAACCGTAGAGGGGACATGCACAACCTTTTTTTCGCGGAAAATTATCTCGTCCCACGACATAATTATCTCGTCCCACGAGATAATTATCTCGTCCCACGACATATTATCTCGTCCCACGAGATATTTATCTCGTCCCACGACATAATTATCTCGTCCCACGAGATAATTATCTCGTCCCACGACATAATTATCTCGTCCCACGACATATTTATCTCGTCCCACGACATATTTATCTCGTCCCACGACATAATTGACCAATGACAACAGATTTTACAACTACGTTGTTCACCAATGAAAGCGCACGTAACGTACTTCTGTTGCAGCCAGCCTGGGAAATTTTGGCAATCTGCAGATGGCCTAGGCAATAAAAAAACAACCTCAAGCTACAAGGAAAAATTCATTGATCATTTCAAAGTTTTCTTGGGTTTGGATGAATGAAATCTTAATTTTGATGTCCCTGGTTCACTAAAAGGCTGCAAACCTTCGGGCGAAATATAGTTGTTTAACGAAAAGAGTGTTTCAATGTGTTTCAATGAGTTATAGGATCTGTGTATATAGCGGACGCAGACTTCATAATAAAGCCGATGTCATATTGTAATACAATTCTGTTGACATAGATTTCACACAAGACTGACTAGAGAACACCAAAGAAGTGAAGTTTATCCATTCTCTCAAACAGTATTCATGATTAGGAGTGAAAATCCTCCAACTGCTATAATTTGATGTCAACAGTCATTTTCTTAAGCGGATACAAGTACACATCTAAACAGGTGTCTCGATCTCCGCCACTTCCTTGCATCATATAAATGTGACAGACATTACATATTAACCTGAGAAGGAGTAAACCGAGAAGGCTCCGTACATGGGAGGCTTGGTCGGCCAAGAAAAAAAATTTAAATAAAAAAAAAATAAATAAAAAAAAATGAAAGAAAGAAAACGTAGCATAGAAGTGAATGTTTTTCTTATCAAGTATTTTTTCCAGTTGTTGCTTAATACTGGGGAAGTAAACTTATCACCGCCAGTGCCTACCGGTAGGCCTAAATTAAGATTGAAATGCAAAACAATAGACGATTTCGGGCTCAACTCTCGTGCGATCATCTCTGAGAATGAAATAATGTTCTCTAATCCAATCGCATATTTGGACGAAAAAACATCAACACGTCCGTTGAGCAGAATTTTTCTTCTTCTTTTTTCTCTCTATAAACTTGTTTTGTGTTTCAATTGAGATCCCAGTCATTTGCTCAGTATTTCTTTATACACAAACAAGAGATATATTAATTTTGAACTACTTTTCACAAAGAAACCATAGAAATAACCTACTGTCTGTCCCAGATAATATATCCCAGACGTTTTCGGCGATATTTCGGAAACCATTTATCGTACAACATTGAAACTTAAATCACACAGTATATTAACTAAAAAAATACTAATTTTATTCCTTTCAATAAAATCGATTGAGAATTGCCGAAAATCGCCAATACGTACCATATTATTTTAACGCCACGATGGTGTTGATCTGCCAATGTTATAACATACAGACTTGACGTCATGACGTAAAAAAACCCCCCCCACAAATTTCCCATCTAATTAATGATACAGGACTTTCACATTTATAAAAAATATACCAATTTAGTTGTTTCATGGTGAACTGCAATACGTGCAGAATGAACGCTGGATTGAACTATGTAAATTTTATTAGTTTTATGTACACGAAGTCCTTAATATCGAAGTTCTGTGAAAGCATGCAGTAGTTCCTCTAGCTCTTTTGATGAGATAAGAATAGGCCGTTTTCTGTTGGCGTTCAGGAAAACAAGCCTATTGTCAATAAAACTCATCGTCAAAGGAAGTCATTAGGGACGACGTGTCGCATTAATTCCCGAACTAATGGTTGACCCAGCAGACAGCTTGGGCGAGCTGCTCCTAAGAATATACCGGTATTTGAGACCCTTCTTTTCGCAAGTTACGTGGTCTTTCATTCGTTAACAACGTAGTTGTAAAACCTGTTGTCATTGGTCAATTATGTCGTGGGACGAGATAATTATCTCGTGGGACGAGATAAATATGTCGTGGGACGAGATAATTATGTCGTGGGACGAGATAATTATCTCATGGGACGAGATAAATATGTCGTGGGACGAGATAATTATGTCGTGGGACGAGATAATTTTCCGCGAAAAAAAGATTTTGCATGTCCCCTCTACGGTTCCGTAGTACGGCATATATAACCTGCTTAATAGTTCCATCTCTCATCGTACAAAGCAAAACGTTCTGCAGAATAGTCTTAAAGTTTGGTCAGAGTATAGTATACATTAAATAATGGTAGATACGGTATATCATACCTCGAATGCAATCAATTCATTTTCTAACGCTATTCCAACGCTTTGAATTCACAACACAGACTAATTCAAGAAAGTTTGTGAGTCTTACCTTTTTCAAGAGGTGGGCATCCTCCATGATGCAGGCCTGTTGTATAGGTGACAAGGGATGATGGGGGGGTGAGAGGAAGTGCCGGGTAACTTTGCTGAAAATTTAGCAGTATTGTGCAGATCTCGCCCGCATGCACGGTAACAATATGTTACACAATATACTGCATACCAATTGAATTAATATATGATAGAACAAACCTTGTACTGTTCAGTACCATAATTGATTGGTACTGAGGTTGACGAGCACTGGTAGTAATAAAAGGGGATCTTTTGTTGCATTTAGGGGAAGATAACTCTTGTTTGAGGGAGCCGCTTTGGACGTTTTGGGGTCTAGGTCGACTAATATTGGGCGGAATGGGTCGTGTGAAGTGTCAATGTGAAGCACTCGTGGGGGAACGTCCGAATGGATTGATGCGTAGTGAATGTAATTATGACGCGCATGCGCAGGCAGGGAATTGTGGGAAAAGAGCATTGGTATAGTCGTTTTGGGGTCGAGGTGGGTCATCCGTGGTCCGAATGGGTCGTTTGAGGTGTCAATGTGAAGCACTCGTGAGAAAGCGGCGCACTGGGTGGGTATATCGTGGAAATACCGGCCATCTGCGCATGCGCAGTGGAAAAAGGGCATTGGAATGGCCGTTTTAGGGTAGAGATGGACCAATATTGGGCCGAATAGGTCGCGTGAGGTGTCATATTGAAGCACTCTTGGGGGAGCGTCCGACTAGATGGGTGTGTCGTGGAAATACCATCCATCTGCGTATGCGCAGTGAGAAAAGGGGCATTGGAGTGAGAGATTTGGGGTCGAGATGGACTATTCTTGATCATAATGGGCCGCTATTGTACCGTGTGGGGTAGACTAATGTGACGTCATCAGTAGTAGAGAAATACTATTTAAAGTCAAGTTGCCGCCTTAGTAGTAGAGAAAGCAGAAACCCAGTATATTTGCCCTATGACCTCCGTGGAGAGTTTACATTAACATCGAAGAATGTAAGTAAATAAAGCCTGTCTCAATACCTTAAAGCCCTATCTTCACACCTTAACGCCCTATTTTAACGCCTTAACACCCTAGCATAAACGCCTTAACGCCCTATCGTGACGCCTTAACGCGTTGTCAACCGCCCATCCACACGCACATGCTTGAACCATTGGACCCTGAACCTTGATGAAAGTTACGTCATCACCGGAGGTGACGTCACCATCGGGACTGACGTCTTCGTGTGGGTGTGTTCTCATCTTGTGGTGCAGCAAGTGACATCATCGCCGGAAATGACGTCATCAACCGAATTGGCGTCATCGCGCGCATGTCCGCTCACGTGGTGGTGCTGCGCCTGGACCCTGGAAGTAGAAATTTCGACTTAGTATCTCTGAATTTCTCGGAAGTGACGTCACCTTCGCGTGACTCCGCATGCAAGAGTTATCTCCTCATGAATGCGACAAAAGCCCCTCTTTAACTACTACTAACACTGTTTAGTTACGGTAACGAGTCCCTGTGATCATAAGGCCTGTACCGTATGCAGCAAATAAACAACGCAGTAAAACTTGTAACTCAGTCTGAATTTATAGATCCGCTTTAAAAAAAATCCAGCGGTATGAAATGTATAGAATCTGATTACTATAGGATAATTGATAATACATTTGACAGAAAATGCATATAAATTTAATTCCATGATTCACATAGAACATGAGTCACTGTCCAAGTTTTGTAGAAGATTGTTGTTCTGTACGAGTGTGAAGAGAACAATCTAGAAGACCACTGGAATGTATCGGCTCCATTCATAAAACTACATTCCGAGCCCAAACCAGTTACAATGCATGCAGGGCGATGTACGCCAAAGGTCGTCTGTCGTACACCAGTAGTAAAGTCCCCATATATGGTTATGGGTTGTCTGTTGATGGTGTGAAACTTTCTTAATAATGACCCACTGCACATACTTCAACGGATCTGTTAACGTTTCAAAAATGAAATAAAACAAAAACAATTTTTATTTAAAATTTATAATGCTCATGGAAAATCTACAGGGAAACCAATTGAGGACAATACTCCCATATAAGGGAGACTTCTGTATGTCAGTTACAATGATGTCACGTGGGTGGAGCCTGTAAACATATTTCACATCGTTGACCAATCAGTAAGCAGATATTTCCCACGTGGCCCAAGCCCTATAAATGCACTTATATATGATATAGAAGCTGTCAAATTGGGAGAACTGGGGACAATCTGCCGGGACTAACATACACTGAGTTCTGCTCACTTAAAATTACTCCAATACTACTGGAATATCAGCTGTTGTTCTGTAGACGTTGCAATCTCACACGATGAATAACTACCGTGCTACTAAATCAGGATTTGCTCGTGAAGCTCAGGCTAAGGTAAGAATTTTTCAGTGTTAAATTAATTAATTAAAACTACTGAAAATGATGAAAGATGGACCTCAATATTTTAAAGTACCTTTATGTTGTATATAACTTTTATGTTGTATATAACTTTAGCTACAACAATCGGTAATAGTATAGGGACAATGAAAAACAATAGTTATAATGTTTTGCATCGCCCTTATACTATTGCTATTTTCCACTTGAGATACTAGTACATCCCAGGGAGAAAGGTGGAAGATAATTATACACTGTCTGGCTTCATCAGTGTTCTCGTGGAGAGGTTGTGATAAATGCTGATGTCATAACTACACCTGTCTCTAACATGTACGGGGGATTAACACGGTACACCTGTGGGCAAACTGATTAAAATTCAGCCCAACTCATCACTGACGGGTATACGAGACAAATTCTTCTGCAAACAGTGACAACTTCGGCATACAAATCAAATTTAAGTTCAGGATGTTGGGGTATGCTGCATTGTAGTAGTTTGCGTAAGCTGGTCATATTTCTAACTTGGCAACCCACATACCTATAGTATTTTGTGCATGTCGTCATTTCTGTGGAATTTGGAATGAACTTCATAATGCATATATAATTTTAGCTGCAGACTAAAGCACTTAATTTCACAAGCAGGAAATATTAAGTTCTAAACTCTAATTTCGAATTGAGTATAGAGACCTACAGCGAACAGTCTAACTATATATATGTCTGTCGTCTACCACTTAGACGTTTTTAACCTGCAAAAAAAAAACCCGACCTCAATATTTGTATCTCTTCGTGGCTCCTTATTTGATAAATATTTCGTTCTTAACAACATTTGTGTGATCATAAAGATTTTTTAACCAAGTACACTGATATGCCATCTGCAGTAACTAGTATCTCTTATTGCCCATTAACAAGTTATCTCGTTTCCGTCCCGTGAGGCTATATTTTTGCATTATTTTCTCACAGTTTCTATAATCGCTTTATATCAATCTTCATTCACTGGCCAAGGCCGATTATTCCTATATTTCTTTACCCAGTGGATTAGAGTCATTGTATAAAACGACTGAGGCGACATGCCAAGAGCAATTTACTCTATAATTATAGACAAGTCCGACCTACTAAATGTGAAATTTCAAAGCAGACAATTAGTGTATCAATTGAAGGAAGACTACACTATGAAAGGAGACAAATTCTAGGTCGGTACAATAATCAACAGGAAATTATGTCGAGTGAAGCACAGGAAACATACAACCATGATCGACAAAGCCATACCATGACAGGGCGGATTTGCCATAAAGAAAACCTGTCGGGTTATTATGGATTTCCGAATCGCGTTTACGACATCAAGACTCCGAATATTGCCATATTGAAGCAAAGTCACAGCCAGCAAATGTTTTCTGGTTAATTTCTATTCAGATGTCCATATCCGAAGGACGCAACGTTTGCATGGCTTTAAGAGACGCCCTCACCTCAGTCATTTCAGCCCTGACACGACTCAAAAATACTAAGCTGTCCGTCATCTTTTTCTCATAAACTCGAATTGCGTCGGAATATAACGAGATAAGCCAGAATCCATGAACGCGACGGACCAGTCTTTCTCCTTGTCCGTTTATTGGCTGTTATTTTCGGCAAACCGTTCAAATATTAGTTGCACAGAGCCTGAGTACCTGCACGGCTGGTACGGATTACAGTACAGACCCGCATATACAAACTGGCAATCATTGCATGTTACTCTTGTTAGACTAGTAATGAACACCAACTCTTGTCTAACTTGATTATGGTTCAATTAGACGCGACAATTAATTCAATAATATAGTGGAGATTCTACATTGTTACTCTTGTTTGATTAATGCTGATGATACACTCGATAACGCGGTACTCGCCATTACTTGAGCATTAGTGGAGACGCGACAATTTCGGCAATTGCTCGAATAATGGCATTTTTTCTAGCCAAGTCGACTGCATCAGAAAGCTTATATTGTTATGTAGTCGACTTGTCCATTAAAAAAATGGAATAATGGTGGAGATACGACTTTATCGCTTCTGTGTGGACAATGAAGACCAGCGACAGATGGTTGTATGCAAACTAAATTAGAGCCTTAATTCCTTTATTAATACAAATATTATCTGCTTCAATAATGTGTCTGTAATATAGACAGTATTACGTCACCAAATATAAGATATCAACGTTTAACACGTGGGCACAATTTGCTACCTCACCCGTCCATCCACGAAGAGTTTTAGTTCGATCATCCCATAAAATAACGCCAAATATTAACAAACCAATTTATACGCATGAATGTATGAGAAGAT
>JAVTVY010045474.1:0-20275 GCA_036873755.1 Hanleya hanleyi
GGTTGACGGTCTCCGGAAATTAAGTCATAAAGCGACTGATACTGATGACAAATCCCGGAAGTGTAGAACCCGTAGATATGCTGGGATGACGAAATCCGGTTCATACTTCATGTAACACACGACAATGCATAAATTAGCGAAGTCTGGGAGGAAAAATATGACTAAGGTTTTAGTGCCCATCAGCTGCACCAAGACGTAGATAATAGTTTCCCACATGAAGTATCTGCCGGACGCTCGCCGTAACAAGCTACCAGATTAAAAACATCGTCATCTATGATAACAGTAGGTTATTATTTG
The DNA here is from genome assembly GCA_036873755.1 of Hanleya hanleyi. NCBI lineage: Eukaryota > Metazoa > Mollusca > Polyplacophora > Lepidopleurida > Hanleyidae > Hanleya > Hanleya hanleyi. Next base: position 298 of record JAVTVY010045474.1, read on the forward strand.
ATGTCGTACATGTAGGCTGAAAGACACTCTTGAAAACGATACAGCGCCAAAACCAGCTCCGGAACTGCAACGTCTGGAGTGAATCTCAGTATCCATCGGAAAGCGACGGAGTGAACAAACGACTCCATCCATCCATCCATCCTTCTCCAGGAAGTGGGAAAAAGATTTACGTGGAACGAGGGGTTGACACCTGAACAACCCGAGATATCGCATATCATTACACATACGTCGCTCGCTGAACAAGATCTCCGTTCCTAACCGATACGTTTAAATCGGATGTAAGGTGAAGAGAGGAGCTACTATATGGCGTCCTCGATGAAAACACCCGAGATGGAAGGGCTTCTTGTTCTGGAAGACGTATTACGTGAAGATGCTCTGAAGACAAACCAAATCATTTTCAAGAAGAAAAGCTGGCTGATGGGGAAAACCGGAACTGGGTCAGATAACATGTACTGATGCCACTGACCGGAAACCGGTCGCCGAAATAGTTGTCATCAGAGTAGCAGCGGCCGAAGAATGTGTCCTCCAGCAAGGATACGCCATAAACGTACGCAAGACGCTGCCATGACTGCTGGGATCGTAGTATGAGAAATATAAACCGGAATCATAAAGTCGCTGAAATTTCTCATAACTGAAGCATACGACCTGGCGGTCTACGAGTAGCTGTCACCCGGTCGTAAGAACCTGATAGAGAGTTCGACATACCGGAAACGTGACAAACTCGTAGCGACGATCCCTAGAAGCAGTAGTCACTGGGGAAACATCACTGTTCCCTGTGCTTGTTTATGAAGGTCAAAACTATGATGTCTGACACAACACAAGCGTTGGTTATTGAGAATTTGTTGACTTCCGCTGTAACGAGACGACTGTCAATTCTCGAACCAAATATGTTCTCCAGCCCTCCTCGACGCCGTCTTAGAAGAATGGCTGAGACGGAGGAAGAAACACCGGTCAAATGTTCTCCGTGCAAACTGGAGCAGTACAGGTGAGATTTGACCTACAAAAAGGATTTAGGTGCGTACTGGGACGAACACTTCAACGCCACAGCAATGATACCTCAGTGTCGGAAGAAAAGAACAGCACATTACCGCCGGAATGAAGGCTCTTCCATATTGTCATCCACTTTAGAAGAGGAAAGACAGAAGAGAAATATAGATTCTGTGCTTACACTACAGGTAATACAGAACTGAATAAGTCCGGGGTAGCTCGGTATGAGACAAGTATCATGGAAACTGAAAGAGTATCCATTGAAGCTTGCCTACCAAACCGATCATGTTGCTGGAACTATTCCGTTGCAAACTGAGGAAACGATGACGAGGCGACGCAGTCTCATACACCACCCTGGACACTCGCCTGCCAGAAGTAGTTTAGCCGCAATAGGGATGTAACCTCAAGAAGAATAGGTAAATCGTAGGTTCTTCCGGTTACGTGACATCGGAGATGAAGTCCCTAGGTCGCGGCAAGCGACTACGTCATCATCGCCGAGAAGTCTGTCATCAATTTCACATTCTCCACCGGAAGTAGAGAAGATGAGGGAATGCGATTTTAACAGAAACGGTTCCAATGAAACCAATCCGTGTCAAGTTTAGCCAGATAACATGTTCTGGCGTAACTGACCAGCGTAATCACAATCCCATGATGAGCTGTGTGCCGAAGAAGACGAGTCGAAACAGGTCTCCATAAGAGGATTTCTTTAGTGAATACGTTCACTATACCTCTAAAGACACAGTCGAAGTGGAATACCCAGAGGATCGACCAGGATCCCATAGGGCAGAAACTGCAGAAGATCACGTATTCTAGGAAAGTACGATCACTCCTTGTTTCGTTAAGATGATCAAACTCGGCAAGCATTGTCAGAATTTTTTTTTTTTTTTTTTTTTTTGGGGAATAGATGTGACGTACAAATAGTTGAACGAAACAGACCCAAAATGTATGGTTCAAACGAATTTGATCCAAATTCTGACAATAAGTCATACCTGGAGATAATGCTCCATTCATGACGCAACAGCAACACCCAATCGTCAGGGTCTACATAAGTCATATGGATCAACGAGGAACCGGAAACTGATGGACGGTAAAGGAATGCGCATGCGCAAACCCTCGTTAAGACCCAAAGACCATTGTAAAGCTGACTAGAGGGCCCGGGTGATGCTGTGACCCTGCAGAATGAGTTACAAACCAGAGTGAAAACCGGAATTGACGTCATACTGCCCAGCTGCAAAGTCATACGACCAGATACCAACGTTGCTAGTTGACAGATGTCGTAGACAGGAAGGAATGCGCTATGAAGATAGGCAGAACTTCAGGCAGCTAGATATGGGAATAAATCACCTGCATTCTCGAAACTGAAGAGCGAGATACAGCGGTGAAAATTCGCCAAATCGGAAACGATTGAAGCAATGGAATGGCCAAGTATCCGAATCCATAAAACAACAACCGTTTCGTTGACATCAAAGCAGGCATTTGTATGATCGAAACCAATACGTAGAACGCCGTAGTTGATGAACTTGTCTTCACAACTTACGATTGTAAGTTAAATGTGAAAACAGGATACTCTCAATAGTTGCGTAATCGTCAACAGTAAGTTGTTATAAGAAACAGCAAAATGGTGACATAATCTGTACTTCCTCTCCGAAGTCACAGACGCCAATGAGAGATTGCCGACGTTTGTACGGTCGAAACCAATACGTAGAACGCCGTAGCCCCTTAAAAGAAGGAATGCGCTATGAAGATAGGCAGAACTTCTGGCAGCCAGAAATGGGAATAAATCACCTGCTTTCTCAAAACTGTAGAGCGAGACACAGCGGTGAAAATTCGCCAAAACGGAAACGGTTGAAGCAATGGAGTGGTCAAATATCCGAATCCATAAAAGAACAACAGTTCCGTTGTCACCAAAGTAGGCGTTTGCACGGTCGAAACCAATACGTAAAACGCCGTAAATGATGATCAGTTGTCTTCACAACATACGATGAAGACAGGAAACTCTCAATAACTGTGTATACGTCACCGGTGAGTTGTTATAGGAAGCAGCCACATGGTGACACAATCTGTACTTCCGGTCCGGAAGTGACACAAGTCGTTGAGAGATAGTCGGTCTAACTGGGTACTTAGGCCGAAGGTGCAGATGAGCAACATTCACTACCTGTGTATGAAGATAGGCATAGGTCTAAATACGATACCGTATGCCTCACAGATTAGAGATGGAAGTGAAGATCTGCATAACCGGAAGTCGAATGTGATGTAAGACCTGATGGTTGAAAACATTCAACGTTACCGGATGTGGCCGAGCAACCGAAACAATAGGATACGATGAGGCCCCTTTTGCGTCCCCCGTCTTTCTTCCGTAATGAACAGATACGGGGGAATACAAGGGCTGTGTGTGTATAGCTGAGTATAGGCATGTAATTCTTATCGTCGAATAAACAGCCCAATGGAACAGGTATTTATTCTTTTATTGTAGAATAAATAGCTCAGTGATACGTCGTATGTCTGTGTAATCGGAAGCTGAAGCCACGTAAGTTGAAACATGCGCCGTATATAACAGCAGATGTAGATGTGCAACCTTTACTTCACGTCTCGAAAGATGGAAAACGACAGTAAACACCCGATGTACCGGAAGTCGAATGTGACAACCGTTGTAACATGAGAAGTTACACTACGAGGTACATCGGACTACAGAAGCCACCGAAGGAAATGATGTAGGCCTGTACACCGCATGACGAACAGGAAATGCAGAGTAAGTCGGAGCAGTGTAAGAATCAGCCGGTCTGCTACACATCGATGACGTAACCGGAACACAATACATCGATGACGTAACTGGAGAACTAAACATCGATGGTTGAACCGGAACATCATACACCGATTACGTAACAGAACATCACAAGTTGCAGCAAGCCTGTAGAAGGATGTAGTTGCCGAAGTCGGAACATGCGCAAGAACAGAAGCGGAAGTTCCGAAGATGATACCGGAAGGTATGATGTAAGAGGTTGCATGAAGATATCCGAGAAACTCGGAATAGACGTAGACCGGAAGTCATAACTGGACCCAGGCGTACGTGGTTGTAGTACCGGTTGAGAAGCTACGGGGGTGCTGACAATGGTTGCGGCAGAGCCCTATATAATCTCGGCACATTCAAAAATGAACGGTCAGATTCAGCAAAACCGGATACTGGTGTAATAGTCACCGATGACAGGAAGTGATGATATTACAGATGCAGCAGACATCTCCGTAGTTTGTGTAGACGGCGATGAGCTGGGCCGAATTGTTGATAAATTCTCCGGAAGTGACGGGTCCTTGACAGGGGGGTAGTCACAATCTCCGACTTTATCGACGAAGTTCCAGTTTGCTGAGGAAATAGTAGACACAGCAAACCGGAACAGGAGTTATTACAACCGACGACCTTACGGAAGTGGTGTAATAACGGAAGAAATTGCAGGCACATCTTTTCTCAATTTCTCCGGCATTGTTGTAGAAATATCTTCTGTATGACAAGGCTGTACCAAGGTGTTCGATGCAGCCGCCGATTACCATAATCTGAAATTGGAAGTAGGGGACAACATATGCGATCAAGGTCATCTCGTATCTGGATGACGAACGCCATTTTGTACCAGTTACAAACTTCACATAATCAGAAATAGTTGGAAGAATATTTATTACAACAATGAAGTGAAACGGGGTGTCATTTTAACATGAAATTACGTTAACAGACATAAGAAAAGAAGGCTCTCCGTCTCTAAAGACGAGACGGAGAACAATACAATTTCTCGGCCCGCCAGACGGGAGACGACAGAAATTCACTAGCACATGAACCGACAAGATATTTTCTTTTGTCAGAAATACGCTGACGGGACAAAGCTTATTCCTCTTACAAACTGGTCAAACCAGTTTCTCCCGACACAACGGACCCACCAAGGTGTGCCCGCAAGCCGGCTTCATAGACCACATACAACGCAGACAATGGAAGCCATTTTATTTGATTCAGACATGATTGAATACTTCCCGACGGGTGAGATTTCCAGGCCCGGTAGGCAATCCAAGAATCACAGAATCACAGTAAATCCAAGGTATTAATCCCAGGTAGAATCCGAGGTAATATCCAAGGTAAATTCCGAGGTAATGCGTGGTAAACTCAAAGTAGATCCATAGATTTTTCAGACGAAATTGAGAACACGTGTTTCCACTACGACTTGTAGAAGAAAGAAGGAAGTGACGTGGTCGGACAGATTGGATTCTGGGTACTCGCGCATGGGCACTGGGGAGCTCAGGGGATTATTTTGTTTCTGTGGTAATGTGTTACAATAGGCAATCGCGTAGGAACACGATAGCAATAAGGTATGTGAAGGTAAGGTTTACAGCGCAAGAAATCCTTCTCATTCTTGAAATATGTTGGTAAAAACTGCTACTAAGTGAATGTATGAGTGGAATATCTTCAGTCCAAATGAGTCACAGACTGATGGTGATCCAGACAAAACCTGACACAATCAGAATTCACCGACATGACCGAACACAAGAGCTTTGACATGAGACAACGCAGATTTTGGTGATCAACTCTCTAAATCTGATTGGCAGTCTCTCTTTCTCAGATTCTCAGAGTCTCGAGGAGTAAAAAGAATGAGGTTATTCCAGATTGAAGTTATTATGCAGCTCAAAAAGCCTATCAACTGCAAAAGTTATGTCGTTCCTGCAAGGTATCGCAACGCTGTCGACGATGATGAAATATTAGGATACTGCATTACTCGTTCCCAGGCAAAGGACATATGACTGTGACCTCCTGCCTCTGGGTAGTGAACTGCACTGGTTCCAACCTGAAAAGAGTGTAAGATGATTCTATTTCAACCAGTCTAATAGTAACTGAAGTTCAATCTAACTCAAGATATATGCACTTGAGCACCTTCACATGGTGATGACAGTGTGTAACAAATTTCTAAAGAATCTAGAATCTTAGTCGCACAACCCTACCCCAGCAAGTTAGGTAGGTAGTAGGTAAATACATATATTTATTCGAAGGTCAGGTTTTCCTTTCGCAGTGGATGGAAGAGTTAAGATGATTTGGTCCAGATACCAAGTTCTTATGAAAATGCCATGAGAAAACTACTGTCTGCATTGATTGTCAAAATGATTTCTGAGAAGATAACTAATCCTCGACATCGACATCCTTGAACAAGGTCAAGGGAAACCCCCACCATATACTCGGGTCAATCCTAGAATACAGGCGAAAACTGCATTCCTCTATGGATTGGGGCATGGAATATTTGCCTTCACAATGTGTGATACAGGGGCCGCGGAGCCCCCGCCCCACCCCCCCTTTCCACACTTGTTATATAGATCAATGTTATAAGAGTTCAGCCCCTCCACTTTCAAATGTGCTTCGTGGCTCCTGTGATACATGTTGGCAGCAAAATGGCATCAGCCTACTATTAATTCCGTTACTTGTTATGTATTAGCATTAAAAATCGGCAAAAATCCAGAAAATTCACAATGCATAACTCCACCTGGTGGCATGTCAATATTTACCTTGTGGGACATTACCAGTGAAAGTCTTGACAGATGTTGACCATGGAAATTTCAAACTACTGCCACTGACAGCTGATTGGTTCTGCAGAATGTCATTGAATTTGTAAACAGGGAGCCTTCTCACCCTTCACTGACCATGTCTTCATCCACCATGCTTTTTCCAAAGTGGTCCAAATCAACACCAGGAAGTACAGGTTGAAGACTCATCTGCAAGTTGAAATATCAGATGTATCAGAAATGCTGAAAAATCGCAGCTCATAAAATCCATAAAGATCTGCTCTCAAATTTCTAAATGTAGGTCGTGGGCACTGACCCGGAAGTGATTAATTATGATCCGATGCCAAATACTTGCTTGGAGGGCATTTTACGTTTGTTCACCTAAGAGTGGAGACAGGGAGACAACTCTGACATTCCAAAATAAAATGATGACCTGTCTGAGAATCAGCAGAAAAAGTTCCCAGTTTACAAATTTTTGGACCCAGTCAGGGTGTAGTGGATGCAGTATCAGATATCATATAACCACTGTTAATTAATTGTTTGTTTCTCGTAACCTTACTGGTAAAAATATACATGCTGAGCGCGATAATTATTAATTATTAACTTGCAAACCATTTGTGTATAAATATGAAGAAACTGAGCAAGTTTTACTTATGAAAATGTAAATCCCTCATGGATTTTAATTATCTGCCCTCAAAATATAGATGAAGGCTGGTTATGGGAAACGGAACATTAATTATCAGCGGCCTATGCTATCTGAAAATATCAGCATACCGGTATGGGGTCGGGCGAGGCTCAGTTTTGAGATACAGGGTGGAGCTCTGTTCCAGGGGTGGCGGGACAGGTGGATATCAGGGCTCTCAAGGAGAGGCGAGCGATCGCTCGCGCACGCCTCCTGCTTGCCTGAAATCAACAAACGTTCTGAGAACCCCAACATCTCGCCTTGCGGGATCATCCGCCAAAGGTGCAGCAGTATTGAAAGCATACATGTAGAGCAAACAATAAGGTCTGGAATAGGTGATGTGGTACAGACAATAATGTCTGGAATAGATTATCTGATACAGACAATAACATCAGTCCCATGTGGGATTACTGGCAAAAGTTAATCCCATGTAAGATGGATAGGTCAGTGCTGTCGGATTACAGGTACATGTACATAGGGCAGTCCAGTGTGAGATTACTGCTGGATAGTTCAGTCACATGTGAGATTACTGCTGGATAGGCCAGTCCTGTGTAGGATTACTGCTGGGTGGACCAGATCATGTCACTATCTTCCTATCATGTTCAAATGTTGAAAATGGCAGAGGTGCAAGAAATGCTCCAATGCGCATGATCCGCCTTAAAACGGAACACTTTACGATATGTCGTATAGAAGAAGGCATCATCAGCTGCTGGGGTTACCGAGATGGAGCTTGACCACGTGCATTAGTCCCCACCCACTAGCTGATGACTTCATCTTTACGACATATCGTAAAGTGTTCCGTTTCAATGCGGAGCATGCACATTGGGGCATTTCTTGCACTTCTGCCATTTTCAACATTTGAATGTGATAGGAAGATAGTGACGTGATTTGGTGCCATTTACAAATACTTGCGCTGCAGGAATGGGGAAGATACTTTGTGTCGGGGGAGAGAAGTATATTTGACATGTTACAACCCGTTACATGCCATAGTCAGTTGCACATTTTGTCATGATTGGCCACGGAGAAAAGCACGATACTGATGACTTTCCTATTAAGGATGTCATGTGCAACTCAGTTGTGTCTACATATACTGAGTTACATACAGTACAAGGCAGAAATAACTTGCTCATAAACGCGAGTGAAAAAAATCATTTTCGCGACTATAATTTATTAATCGCAGCCTGAAAACTCGCCTAAATCGCGCAAAAACAAAAGCATAATCTCGACTGAAACGCGTCGACGGTACGCCGTAACTGCATGACGCGATCAGAACAAGTCGCGTGTTGTAAATAAACGAGTTCCTTTGCTACTTGCCGATAGTCTCGTTTGTCAGCCTTGTATGCTCAGATGAATGCATGCGGGAGGATTTTGTTATGGACTGTGTTTTTTGAAGCAATATATTTGCATGTAGCTTGATTGATACCCCGCTAAATATATATATTTCAGAAAGCCCACACTTTAATTAATCTGTCCTTGAAAATATCTGCGCTTTTGTGTCGAAAATAAAACCAGACCAGGCGAGAAAAAAAATTGATTTCGGCAACAATGAGCATTACATGTACCTTGCGTCTATGTCCCATCCAAACGATAATTTTCGCTCAATTCAAGCGGACGATCGTGCTAAAATACCAGTACATCATCTTTGTGGGTTTTAATCCGACATATAAATTGGAGAAACCCTTTATTTCCATTGTAAATCCAACAGTCGGCTCGCTAAAGTTTCCAACTGAGGCATTTTCTCTGCGATAAATTCACTCGGCACTGAAGACCGGCATACAGACAGACAGCCGGTCAATCGCTGCAATTGTCTCATAGACTCTCCTATGATGACCTCATTCTCAACTAATCAGCTTTGCGGTATTAACCAGCTCAGTCGACCTTGTTTTATCGAACGAATATTCATGACAAGGACATGTCTATTCAATCAAATTCTTCGTGATTTCTTTGTTAGTTGTTAAATCACTCATCATAGATCGAAAGTGGGGGAAATGGCCTTTGGAATGAAGCCAATATCTCCCACATTCTACCGCGGGAAATGAGATTTCGATGACGCTGAAGATGGTTCAAAACACGGCAAATTCTTCGCTGATTTTCTCAATTTCCATCACAATGAAGGTACGTATTCAACAAAATAAACTTCTTATACGTTTATAATATGATTCTTAATAAACTTTGAACTTATATTTCCGATTATTTCGTTATTGAATGGTGTGGACTATCAATGAGCTTTCACTCGACGAACATTTTACTGTGTGGGGAATTTCTTACGTGGTGGTCAATCTTGGCTTGTTCGGCCAACAAGACTCCATCTGACGCGATCAATAAAGTAATCCCTTTCGAAATATGCCTGTGGATCGCGTTAAAACCCGAGACGATCGCGTCGATAGCGACATCGGCCGCTTTTACACGCTGACGCGTTTACAGAAATCAGTCGGGTCTAAACCGCGTGTTCCGAAATTTATAGTCGCGACTTCTTCAATAAACTAGCGCGGGTCAGTCCCAATTACTTCGCGTTCTACTCGCGTTTATGAACAAGTTATTTCTGCCTTGTACTGTATATGTGGCTAGGCGCTCCCCGTATTTTTTCTTCAATTTTTCAATATTTTTTATGATGATTTATCACTAAAGAAACCTAGTCCTTTATCCAGTGTTACTTTCTCGGCCATACATGGTTGCATGGCCGACCTGCAGACTCTTATTCATAAAAAAGTGTCCAATAACCAGGCAGTCATGCTACACATAGTTCAACTAATCGAGGGGAATAGAGGAGACAATGCGGTCGTGAAAATATGAATGAACTGACGACTACCGGTATGCCTGGTTCGAATTCATTACCACTGCCCACAATGGTGCTAGGGCAACGCAAGTGTCCTTACGTTTATCGTAACTTAAGCAGTTTCGTGTACAACTCCCTGGACGTGGCCCTTGTTGGCGTGCCCAGGGGATGCTCACACCATTGCGTCGGAGAAACCAAGCTATAGCGCGCGAGCAACATCAAAATTCCATTTCATGTAATTTGACAGAAATAGATATTTAAACCGTACCTTATACCATCAACTTCAATACTGTACACAAACAAACTCCTCACGAATGCAAACATGGCAAAGAGGGTAGAAAAAAATAAGTGACTCAGGGCTGTTGTTGTTTCTCGGGACAAACTAACGTCTTCCCTGCTCAACTCCGTGAGCACGTGTTGTTTCATGGAAGCCCGAGGCTCTCGCCGAGGGGTTTATCCAAAATACAAACCGCGCACATGTTCGGAAAGAAATTCGTCCACCGGTAATCAGCATGTCAGCTGTTAGGGGGGCCATCAATTCTGTTGCTTCATGGCACGCACATACTTCAAAATATTCCTTTGTTCTGTTTTGAGTGAATAATTCAAATTCGACGGCCCACCTAACAGCCGACATGTTGTTTGCCAGTGGACAAATTTCTTTCCAAACACGTGCGTGGTTTGCATTTTGGGTAATCGTGTGCACAAAAAAAAGGGAAAGAAAGATGGCGTTGGCGTGAAGCGAGGAGGAAGGACATTTTGATGTGTGTCGAGAAACAACAACAAACTAGTCACTTGTTTTGTTGTTTTTTTTCTACCCTCTGTGCTTTCGTGAGCATATTGGGTGTTTATATGGACATGGAGTTAAATATAGATGGAGAGACAACTCTGCCAGATCGAAGTGTTCAATGTATGATTCTGCCACAGCAGGGATTCGTCGGATTAGCCTGTGTGTATTTGGGGGATTAAAGCAGGTTCGGTCATGTTCGGCAGTTGTCGGATTCCCACGCATGCGCCCCATCGACGTCATCAAAGCTAGTATAAGTTGAGTGTATTGGAAATGTGAATTGGTACTTAGCCGCCCGCTGTGCACGCTACCGGGAAGTGTTGAGGTTCACCATGGAGGGAATGAGAGACTATTTTGACCCAACAGTGATAGGCACATCACTTACATCGTTTCTATTATAAATTATATCACTCTGGATATATATGCCACATGCCTGCAAGATTTGTTTCTTGAATTTGTGTTTTGAAACCGGGTTTCTATCGAAAGGATACAAGTTTTTCGGTCCCCACACACAAGCGACAGGCTAACCGAAGTTGTTCCACATGCAGGTCCATTTTTTTGCCGTGAGAAAGAATATCTTCGTTGTGCTGAAGGTGTTGCTCTTGGTCAGAAAATTTTGTAAATAAGTCGCAACCATGTATTTTCAGCTCTTATATATCAAAATTTTAGCAGCACACACTCACCGTATACAATATAGAGGCCATATTCATTTGTAATATATACAGGATGTGTTTATTATGCTTCCCGTTCTCAAATCCTCTTTTTGCCTTAATAATTGGGTAGAAATTATTTTTACTCACCAGGGAACCATTCCTCAATAGACAAGTATTGAAGACCAATTAGCGATTAGCACGCAGGGGGTAAAACGGCCTTGGATGACTCATTAGTTAATAGCTTTGAGGCAGCGCAAAAGCGAGAAAATGCCAATCTAGTGTTTACAATATTGCATTTTATCCAGATTCAGGCTTCCGGTCCCTAAAATGGCAAAGACTGATATATACTCTTTTATTTGATCTTGAACGCAAGCACAAAATGTGTCATTTTTGAAATGCTGTTAATTCGGCAGCAAACATGATGTATTTTCTGTTCGTGGCAAAATTGCCCATGTATTTTAAATGGGGTTTTTGAGAATTTTTTTAGCTGGTCCAACCGGTCCCCCATGTGCTATTCGTTTCCACATTCGCTGTACTTATACCAAGTTCCCTGCCCTGCAAATTTTTGTTTTGTTGAGAAATGCGGAAATTGTAGAAAAAACGATAAAATATACAAAATGACAGTATAATTCCAAAGTCATGTAACTAAGCTATGAATGGCCATATTCTGATCAATGAAATATGCTCATATTCAGTATGATTTCAAATTGCCTACTATTTGTGTTGCGCATACTTAATGCACCGTTATTTTTACGTAGAACTACTGCGCATTTTTAATTTCAACTTAGGTTAATGTTTTACTGCTGCGAATAAGAACCAACGACTCGGTCGGCGGAATCATACATTGAATATCAAACGGACAGATCGTGACTGACGGCCATTCAGAATACAGTAGCTCTGTGGGCGACCTCACGGGTCAGCGACCGGCGGCTGGCGGAGTTGTCCCTCCATCTATATTTAACCAGGGGCCGCGGAGCTGGGGGGGGCTGGGGGGCCCCCACTTTTCGGAGCTGTAATGTTATAAGCCCTATCTCGGGGCGACTTCAGCCCCCCCACTTTATGGTCGAGATAGGGGTCAGCCTCCCACTTTTGAATATGCTCCGCGGCGCCTGTTAACTCCATGATATGGATAAGTTATTATGGCGTGAGCATCCCCTGGTCACGCCAACAAGGGCTACCCTGGACGGTAAACAGTAGGACCCAAGCTAGTCCAATACAATGGGTGACTGACAGCCTTTCTTTTAATTGGATGTTCGCCATGGTAGACAACATATTAAAGGAGAACGTATTCCAGTCCCACATGGCCTTGGACAAGACCCAAGCGTTGTTGTTGTTGTTCTTCCCCGTCCATCGTTTTCGAATCCTTCAAAATTTGGTTATATGTTTTCAAATCCAGCTTAGCTGCCGTCGGCTATAATGGGTGGTTCAAATTATACGGTCATCTACTTACTATCAGATTGCGTTCACCTTACCCAACATTTGAGGGTTTCACCTGTTCACTTTCAAAATCAACACTCTGTCGCGATTTCTCCGCTCTGAAAAATGGAAATGTACCAGTCATACTCAGAGTCGAGTTACCTCCCCCTTCATTTGAACAGACAAAACTAAACGATAAGTGAATTTTCCCAGCTGGTTGGTCCATCTCATTCCCTATAGGTTAGAATACACTATTAATTCTCCTTCCTTTTTATGTAATAAATCACCTGGGCACATCCCGGGAAAAAGGGGTTCCCAATATTTCGTTGGTACTAATGACCTACCTTGTCAGAGAGACAGGTTGTTCGCCTAAAAAAGTATCGATATCTGGACCCTTGATGAGCGGCTCGATTTCGAGCTACAGAACACTGAAATCCGGATGTGACCAAATATCACCATGGAAACAGCTTGGGGGCGGGTCATGAAAGATGAGGAAAAAATTATTTTCTCTCTAAAATGTTGCCAGATTCCTTCCATAATTCTCAAAGTCAATTAATTTATAAGGAAAAAATACCAACCATGCAAATCTTGACACTCTTTTATGGCCAATCAAGATCACCGGAAGTTAAAATCCTTGGCTGTTTGTGTACAGGACGCAGCCATCTTGTATTTGGTCAGTGTGTGCCGTGTACCGGCGTCTCACTTGTTCTGCGAATTTGACGCGTCTTAAAGTGAGTATTTACTAAACTCTTGTCATGAAAATGATGTTTGTAATGCCTACAAATAGATGTTATAGCTGTTACTATGATGATATGTCATTTAGAGTTCGCTGAAAGCGATTTTGTTTCATTCGAAGTCCAGGATCGTCTAAGAAGGCAGAATAATGTTATTATATTCGGCGTTGAGGAATCTCAAAGTGAAGATCCTGAAATACGGAAAGCACATGACACTGCAAAATTGGATCAACTGATGAAAGACCTGGATCTCAGTGTTCACAGCTATGTGAAGGGTAAACAGCGCAGACTTGGCCCTATAAAGGATGCCGAGGACCAGGACAAGCCAGCCCCCCGACCTTTACGAGTATCCTTCTCAGACCTGGAAGGTAAAACTGACCTCTTAAAAAAATCCTATCGACTAAGGGACACATCTGTCTCGGTGAAACCTGACATGACCCCAAAAGAACGATTAAGGCGTCAGAAACTATCACAAGAAATAAAAGAACGTGAACTTCGTGGGGAATCAAATTTAACGATACGGAACTGGAGGATCGTGAAAAGGCGCCCACCTCCCGGTTCTCAAATTGTGGCATAATTATAAAACATGGCAAAAAAATAATAATAAAATAAAAACAAAAAAATCACGTACATGTACATAGTTCCAGATGCATACAGTCACTGTACAGATGTGTGTTGTGCTTAATATTTGCAAATCTCCTTAAGCACCCTACTGAACTTGTAAATACATAACTGTGATTTTCCTTATTATGTTGTAGAAATTACGAGTGACCATTATGCTACAGGTACGTCTGGCACGTCGGAAGATATGTGTGAGGACAACATAATGGCACCAGAGATCCTTGAATCTGATTCGCCTTTGGAAGAAACCATCCGAGTAGAAATTCGTGTCAACCGCAAGACCAAGTTTGGTCTAAAATGTCTTTATTCAAATGCGGACTCACTGTTGAATAAGCGTTCGGAATTAGAGGCCCTGATCCGAATCGAAGATCCGGATATCATAGGCATCACAGAGTTAATTCCTAAAAACAGGTTCACTAACCCAGAAGAAGCGGAATTTGAAATACATGGATATCAGCAGTTCAATAACTTGTCCAAGCCTTGTCTTAAACGTGGAGTAATTTTATACATAAAAGAAGTTTTAAACCCAAATCCCTGTACAGTACGTGGTGACGACACTTTCGAGGAATCTGTGTGGGCGCGGGTAAATTTGGAAGGTAGTGATATCTTGCACGTCGGTGTGATTTACCGCTCGCCAAACAGCTCTCCTGACAACAATGCGAACCTGCAGCTCGTTTTCAATGACATATGCATCAGGAACCCCAGCCACATCCTGATCATGGGTGATTTCAACTTGCCAGAAATTGACTGGGATTCTGCTGCTTCTTCGGAAGACTTAAATCATACTTCTGTTAGATTCCTCGAACTAATGAAAGACTGCTTTCTTTTCCAACACGTAACTGAGCCAACCCACTTCAGGGGAGACAACACCCCGAACATACTAGATCTTATAATCACGAATGAAGAATCCATGGTTGACAATTTAACGCACATGGCACCGCTGGGTAAAAGCCATCACAATGTGTTGCAGTTTACATTTAGATGTTACCACCTAGATGGGGATCACTCGCGCACTCGCTTCATGTATGACAAGGGTAACTACACAGGTTTGAGACAGGAGTTGGAAGAGACTGACTGGGTGAAATTGTTTGACAGAAATGAGAATATAGAACAATGTTGGTCCGCCTTCGAGGGTCAGGTGAATGCTGTAATGGATAAATTCATTCCTAAAATGAAAAGTACTAAAGTAACGAAAAAGAGACCAATCTACATGAACGAAAAAGCCATACGAAAAGTTAAAAAGAAAAATCAAAGCTACAGAAGATACTTACAGACAAGAGATGGCCAGGACAGACTCGAGTACGTGAGAAATAGAAACCAGGCCAAATCAGAATGCCGCAAAGCTCAACGTGATTTTGAAAGGAAATTAGCGCGAGAGAGCAAGCAGAATCCTAAGGCCTTTTTTCGTTATGCCGGCTCAAAAATGAAATGTAAAAAGGGAATACCTGACTTGATTGGAGAAAACGGTGTGCCTACTTCTGATGACACTGCGAAAGCAGATCTCCTAAATAATTACTTCTCCTCCGTTTTCACCTCTGAAGATACATCGAACGTCCCTGAGTTTGAGGCTAGACATTTTGAAAACCCAGTCGAGGACCTCCACTTCACTGAGCAGCATGTCCGCGAGAAGTTAAATTCACTTAAGCCAAATAAATCTGCTGGACCCGATGGTATTCATCCCCGCCTGCTGAAGGAAGCAAGCACCGAGCTGGCGAGGCCCTTGTACATGCTGTATAGGAGATCTATGGACCAGGGGTTAGTTCCTGCAGCATGGAAATTCGGGAATATATCTCCTATCTTCAAAAGCGGGAAACGAGACACATGTAACAATTACAGACCAGTTAGTTTAACATCTGTGGTATGCAAAATCTTCGAACAAATTATCCGAGATGCTATCATGCAACATCTCCTAGACAATAAGCTACTAACTCCGTGCCAGCATGGGTTCGTTCAAGGCCGATCGTGCACTACACAATTATTGGAAGTACTGAACATCTGGACCAAAGTCTTAGACTCTGGAGGCAGCCTAGACTGTATATTCTTAGATTTCAGGAAGGCTTTCGATTCTGTCCCTCATGCCAGGCTACTGAAGAAAACCGAGGGCTACGGTATTACAGGTAAAGTGCTAGGATGGATTGAGAGCTTTTTATTTGAAAGGAAACAATGTGTTGTTGTGAATGGGGCCAAATCACCAACCTGTGACGTTACCAGTGGTATACCTCAGGGAAGCGTACTGGGACCTACATTGTTCTTATTGTATGTCAACGACATGCCAGATGTAGTGCATTCCACCATCAAACTTTTTGCAGACGACGCCAAGGTATTTCGTAGGATTAATTCACTACAGGACTGTGAGGAATTGCAAAGCGATTTGGAAAGGTTGGAAAAATGGACAGATGAATGGCTCATTCGTTTTAATCCAATCAAGTGCAAACTAATGCACATCGGTTCACGAAACCTGCATTCGGACTACCACATGAACTTGGAAGATGAGAGAGTGACTATAGAGGAAACAAAAACCGAAAAGGATTTAGGTGTTTTTATTGATACCAAGTTACATTTTGACGAGCACTGCGAGAAGGCCGCGGGTAAGGCTAACAGAATTTTGGGACTAATTCGTAGGTCCTATGTCCACCTCGACAAGGAGTCACTAGTCCAGCTGTACATTTCCCTGGTAAGACCGCATCTGGAGTACGGGAACGTTGTGTCTGCACCGGTGCACAAGAAAAGCTGTGAAATACTGGAAAACGTCCAACATCGGGCTACAAAGCTCATAACCTGTATCAGAGACCTTGCATATGTTGATCGCCTTAAACTTCTGGATCTTCCAAGCCTTTATTACCGCCGGGCAAGAGGTGATCTCATTGATACATACAAATACTTACACAACATCTACACAACGGACATACAGCCATTTGAGCTAGATACTAATACAAGAACCAGAGGGCACAGTCTCAAATTACTGAAAATACGTGCAAGTAAACTTGTTAGGAGGAACTTTTTAACGCACCGGATTTGTAACATGTGGAACTCCTTACCAGAGTCTGTGGTTTCGGCTCCATCCGTTAACGCATTCAAGTCGAGGGTGGACAAGCATATGTTTGACTTCAGGTTCTGTGTTACACCAGTGCACGACATGTTTGCAGCAAGTGCAGAAAGACATGACAACCGAACTGCAACAGGCCATTAGGCCTACAAGGCAGAAGAGGATGTATGTATGTATGTATGTATAACTTTTGCTGACCGAATTGCGTAATGTTATTCTGTCGTACATGTAAATTCACTCGATCTTGATCGGTAAAACTGAGGTATATCTAGTGAGAGGACTTGAATGTTCACAGATTGGAGTAACCATTGATTTTATTTAGTCCTGAATGGGCAGTTAATACAGATAAGCTCATTCCCAACGTGTTTATGTACCATACGTAATTCTGAAGGGAGACACTGTGTGTTCTATTTTTAGCCATGACATCATGGGAGGCCATGTGTTCATCTCGCCAGACTGGGGATGCCCACAATGTAAACATTAGGCCTAGCATATATTTGACAGTACCGTTTATGTAGACCCATGCAGATTCACACAGAAGGTACAATTATTGTTATTATATTTGTGATATGTAATGTAAGGTAATCCATTGCATTTGATATTGATCCCTTGTCTTGAGTAATGATTTAGCAAAACTCTGATAACTGTAATTCCTGTAATTTTATAGTCAAATTAATTCATGATATTGATTATTCATTTAATTGATGTGGAAGTTTAAATTAATTGTTGAGGTTAAAATGAACTCATTGTGTAACATTGTATGAGTGATGATCAGTTATTCAGTCTATTGAATTACACATGTAGACCCATATAATTGTACATGTAGGGGCTCACTTGATTGGCCAGTCCTTGTCCATACATTGTTTACACTGAGTAGTTGGATAAAGATAACTTGATGGTTTATCACTGAGGAAATTCTAGTCATAGAGTATTTGGTTATGGAAGATTATTACCTTTTACAGATGTGTACTATGTGTTTCCTGGCACGGTTACCGATGTCGGCATATAGAGCCATGTGTATATGTATACCTTGGTAGATATATGGGTAAGTCATGGTATTCTCAGTGATGGGTATTTTTATGGTATAATTATACCGGATTGCGATTAGGGATATTCTCAAATAGGTTTGATAGCATTCCCCTGTCACAAGCATACAAATTACTTGAGTAGTATATGAAGTAGAATACAGGGCTAAGCTGGATTTTGGGAATTCATTAGCATTTGACAGTCTGCCAGTTCGTATTATATTACACTGAATTAGATTGTGGGTTATGCTGGTATATGAATTACACTAAACTGAGTGAAGGGCCTACTTGATTGGAACACTGAATGATATTGATGATATTGATAATGTACTTATCGGAAGTGTATCTTCTTACAACGATAATGTTAAATGACTGGTTGTAGATCATCAATTCATAGTACGGGCTTACTTGATTGCTTGCCCCTGAGATTATTGGTATTGTCCATTCTCTTGTTTGAATTAGTATGAGCTTATTTGATTGGAGAACTAGAATGATGCAGTCATTCCATTCCATTTAATGATAATGGTGCGCTCGGTATCACCCAAAGTATATGCATTTGTTATTACATTGTTCATTATGTATGGGCTCATTTGATTGGCACCGCCATACTTTCATCGAATTCATTGATAATAATTCTTCTTTAAATACATTCCATTTGCTCAATACTTGCTCGATTGCACCCACCATATTTGTTATGTAATATACTATTTTTCCAAAGATGGACCTATTTGATTGGTCATGCTAAACCGTGTTACTTGGACTAACTCTTTGCTTTGTTTGTCTAATTACAGTGTGTCACTGCCCTTTTTGTTCCACGTTGCCTATTGGTATATTTCCACAATAAAGAACAGAACACTCGATACATTGGCCTTGGTCAATTTATTACAGTCACACGTATATACGGTATACCGCTAGTTTACCTGTTCGCCGACTCGTCCGTCAAATTCCCTTTCTGATAATAATCCATGGATGCGGCCGTACTGTACTCAAAGAGTGTGTTCCAGGAATTGCACAATAAATAAACATTTGCATAGCGCCGGTTTTAGAACGAGAACTCGGATAAAGATTCTTTGTGGGTGAAGGAGGGGGGGGGTAGAAGATGAGATATATTGTCTAATTATATTGAGTCTTCCGTATCCTAGCCAAAAAGCAAATATAAGAAAAAAGATTTCTATCGTGTATATATAAAATAGGTACAGCTATATAGGAGACCCTATAAATTATGAGACATTCGATCCCCTCTCTCACCACAAAACTCATGTCCCAGGCCCCTGTGAGAACGACTGGAGTTATGATATCTGTCAGATATTACCATTCGGGGATAGCAGAAAAAGTCTATTTGAAACTTCAGATAATTGAGCTTCCATACACAAATTACGGTAGTCTTGATCCAAAGTTCCACGATGTACCACAAAATTACGAAACGTACGGCGCACGGATAAAGGGGAATAATTATGTCGCCACAAAGTGAAATTTACCTACGTTGGAGAACAGCTGAACGATGAAATATCTGTGTTTATGGTGTAACTTTCAGAGAATAGCAGGCGGAAGAGATGTCATAAAATCAACATCACTATGACGACGACAGGGTTTGTGACATGAACATTTGCCAAATTCAACTAGAGAACAATTAAAATATTACACAAAGGCATTTCCGGAATTAATATGGTCCAATCACTGTAGCCAGTCCCCTATTCTCCGAGATAACCTTCGGTACAATAAATCAATAGA